>CAWUDS030002219.1:12556551-12585131 GCA_963859935.3 Lathyrus sativus | reverse complement strand
AACCTTGAAAAACAGCAAAACAGGCCCACTGTCACAGTGTTAATCGGTTAACACCTGTTGTTAACCGGTTAACACTGTGTTTACGTTGAAAATTTTGAAAGTTGGAAGGTGTTAACCGGTTAACACCTGCTGTTAACCGATTAACATTGCAACAGAGGCCAAAAGCAGCAGCAGAAAAGCACTTCCAGCATAAAAACAACTTATCCAAGGATCCAAAAGATCAACTTATCATTTAAGCACGAAATTAACGACAGAAAACAGAGATCCAACAACATGAAAACACAAATACACGACAATATCATAATCCGAACGGATCGAAGTCAACCGAAATTCAATCGAATATGAAGATGAACATGATGAATATGCAAATAAGCTCGAAAGTTAAATTGAATTAGAAAATCCAACCTACGAATCGGAGGTTTGATCTGGTAATTGTTGATTAACTGAATTCGAGCAGATCCAAACAAGATTAAGCGGAAAACTTCAAGATCCATAATAACTCTTGCAAGAAGGATGAAGATCAAACACTTTGAAACCGAATCGCTCCGAATGATTGCTTCCAACTTAAGCTCCAAAATCAGACCTCAATGTGTACGAAAATCGATTATGAAACTTGATCCAATGATGATGATAAGTGGAGGTTTATGCTCAAGATGTCATTAATTTTAAAGAAAACTCAATGGATCCAATGATGAGGAGCTTTGAGTGAGGGTTTGCGAAATGGAGAAGTTGAGAGAATTGAGAGAGAATTGAAAGAAATTCTGAATGTGAATTCGGAATTATGACAGACTAGCCCTTTGAGGTTTGGAGTGGATCACTTATATACATGTTAGGCTTGGATCCAAAATTAGGTGTGGAGGGAGGTTTGGAAAAATATGGAATGGAGCTAGGAATGGAAACTGAAATAACTAACTTGAGAAGGTTCTAGACCCTTCTTGAATGCAAAATGGAACCTTCCAAATGATCAAAATTGAACCCCAAGGCAGCTCCCTTTGAAAATTCACGTACAATATGCGTTTTGGAGGGAAAATTCACGTACAGTATGCGTTTTGGATCAAAATTGAACGCCAAGGCAGCTCCCTTCCAAATGAGCAAAATCTGCATTGGTTAACATGTTAACAATATGCGTTAACTGGTTAACACTATTGAGAACTACCAATCTGGCCTGATTTCACCTCTGTTAACCGGTTAACATTATGTGTTAACTGGTTAACACCTTCAAATTTGAATTTGGCGCTTTTTGGAGGGAAATATGCATATTTGCCCTATTACAACTGTTTGGAGCTCTATCAAGCCTCTGAATCTCGTTATGAAATGTCGTAACCATGAGAATGCTTGGAATAGCCTGTATGCTATTTTCTGACCTGAAATTATCCTGCAAAACAAAATAAAATCGGCCGCTCGACCGGTGGGCAGAATAAATGCCCGAGCCTCTGATGTTCGCTGTTCGATTTCTCATACTGAAAAATGAGCACTGAGCCACTGGAACGCCTTGATCCCCTACTTAGATAACACATGCTATGCGATGCAAATGTTATGAAAATGCAATGAAACAAAAGCTAGATGAAGAAAAGGTTAGGCAGATTTTGGGGTGCAACAGTTGCCCCTATTCAAACGGCATGGACATGACTGGGTGAGAAGCGAATGACTCTCAAACAATCAAGGTAAAAGACAGTTGAATACCAACAAACCCGAAAATTTGCCCACCATAGAAATGAACTGCAATTCTGATTGGGGAAAATATCCAGAGAAACTGCACACAGTTGAACGGCAACTCGCTGGTGAATTATTATTTCAAATGCCTGACACTACATAAGAAAGGTTATCTGATTTCACTGCCGAACTTCGTCATCAAGTTGGGAATAAACCACTGATAAAGGATAATTGATTTTGCCGTCAGGCATTCTGCATCAACTGGAAGAATCTCTTAACATCACCTGGGGACTTCCTCATCAAGTCGGTAGGGAAATTTGACATCTCTGTCGGACTTCGTTTTCTTGTTTGTATCAGACTTCGTCATCAAGTCGTTGCTAGAATTCGTCATCAAGTCATTGCTGGACTTCGTCATCAAGCCTATAAAACATTTGGCATCGTTTCCGAACTTCGTCATCAAGTCGAAAGGAAACCTCATAGTTGGACTTTGTCATCAAGTCGTTGAAATTATATCGACATCGTAGTCAGACTTCGTCATCAAGTCTGGTCGGACTTCGTCATCAAGTCGTTGTTGGACTTTGTCATCAAGTCGTTGTCGGACTTTGTCATCAAGTCTATAAAACATTTGGCATCGTTGTCGAACTACGTCTTCAAGTCTGTATCGGACTTCGTCATCAAGTCGTTGCTGGACTTCATCATCAAGTCATTGCTGGACTTCGTCATCAAGTCTATAAAACATTTGGCGTCGTTGTCGGACTTCGTCATCAAGTCGAAAGGAAACCTCATAGTTAGACTTCGTCATCAGTTGTTGGAAATATCTGGACATCATAGTCGGACTTCATCATCAAGTCGTAAGGAAAATTCTCGCAGTTGTACTTCGTCATCAAGTCATCGTCGGACTTCGCCATTAAGTCGTTGGGAAATTTTCTGACATCACCATCAATTCAATGAATACCTGACATCACCGTCGGGATAGAGCATCTGACTTTGTCGTCGAACAATCACCTATCTGATAAACACCTGACTTCACCGCCGAGACTCACTAATCAATCGGCAGAAAACATCTGACCTCACCGTCAGAATCCTGCTAGGGATTGAATTTCCTGACATCACCGTCAAGCATCGACCAAAAGTCGAAGGGAAACATCTGACATCACCGTCAATCCTGCTAGGGGTAGAATTTTCTGACATCTCTGTCTGACTTCATTATCAAGTCGAAGGAAAATTTCTGACTCGCTGGGGATTCTGGAGATCTCGTAACTCCATCAAGTGTCAACCTCATGTCTAGGGGATTCATCTGACATTACCGTCTGAAATCCTTTGTTGGGGATAAATTTCCCGATCTCGCCATCGGGAATCCACAAGGTTGATAAAAAATTTCTGACATCACCGCCAAGTAAAACACGAAGTTGATGAACCTCTGAATTTGTTGTCGGGCAAACCATCATTCGATAATATCCTGACATCACCACCATGGAGAACCGCAATCATGGTAACCGTTTGACATCATCGTCGAAACGTCTGACCTCACCGTCATATCTTCGTCGATAACATTCCAACCTCACCGCTGGATAAACATACTGCCGAGAAACGTCTGACCTCACTGTCATATCTTCGTCGATAACATTCCAACCTCACCGCCGAATAACCGTACTTCTGAGAAACGTTTGACCTCACTGTCATATCTTCGTCGATAACATTCCAACCTCACCGTCAGATAAACATACTACCGAGAAACGTCTGACCTTACCGTCATATCTTCATCGATAAAAGAACCGCCTATCTGAAGATAAACACGTCATTTGCGTTGGGTAGTTACTAACATCACCGTTAGACATTCAGAAAGAGCGACTTCAACCACGCATCTCTGAGGAGATGAAGAGAAATTTAACCAAATATCTCTGCTTTGGAAGTTCTGGAAGGAACTAAACGAATGGCTCTGCTGAGCATTCTGGTGATCTTCACCGAGTAACTCCGCTAGAGAAACACCTGCACACGAGAACGGTACCCACCTAGCTCATGTTTCACATGCATATGTTTGACAATGGCGTAACGCTCCATGAGAAATGGAAATGCTACACGTTTAGAATAGATGCTATGCACTCATGCAAAATGCTATGGAAACCAATCAGCAAAATAAATGCTGAAGTGGGAACCACCCTGCCTGGGAGAAGGAACCACCTGCTGGGGAGGTGAACCATGCCAATCTCAATTGGACTTTACTTGGGAGAAAATGGGCCTGGAACGGCCTATCTGCTGGGAAACAAAATTCTACGAGAACCAGAAGTTCAAACTCATCTGGGGATTCACATCAAAGCTTATTGAGGAGAAGACACCATGAACGACTTTCACAGTTATAACTCTCCTGGAGATGCGAACCCTCCTGGGGAAACACAACAATAGATACACCGACACTCTCACCTATTGGAGAACAACAAACTCGGCTGAGGAAAGATTGTCAGACCACTGGAATCAAACTTACCTGCCGAAGAACTAACAACTTTTACAGGGAAAATCAGGATCGACCACTGAAATTAACTGCTTAGTCGGGGAGACTACCCTGACTGGCTTTCTAGAATACTGAAGTCCTTCTGACTTGCTGGGAATTTTCTCGCGGGGAAAACATTGCTTCGGCTCGGGGAAACAAATTAGTGACACAGTCATGTGTTCAGACTTTGAGGAGAAGTCAAAACCTGCCTGCTGGGAGAAGCTTCATACCTTCCTAGCCATGCTCGACTTGCTAGAGAGTAGGTCTGATACCTGCAATCTGTGGGGATTAAATGTATAGTGATCAACTGTCATGGTCGAAGAGCATTCACTTAACCGTTCCTTTTCTCTGCTTAGGGAAAGAAAATCAGCGACGCAATCACACGTCCAGGCTCTGTGGGGGGAACAACTGGATCCTACTGGAGCATAGGTCTCATACCTGCCTTGGTGACTTTGATGGGGAAACTCTGGTCGGGAGGAATATATTTGCTTGAGCAACTGGCACATTGTGACTTATCTTGCCCCAGTCCAAACTCTAGGGCGATTCATCTTGAAAAGAAAAGCTTGCCATGACATAACATCGGGATGGCTCACTCTAGAACATTCCTTTGCAATCCTACCCCGGCCTGTGGTGACTTGTGTAACATACTTCTACAGAGGTGTTCCGCATTGACTACCCCTTTGGTCAAGAGTATCTACTTGCTCTGGGGTCACGTGCCCCTGATTGGCTGATTTGTGGAGCAGTACCTTTGGCTATGAGAGATTAACAAAATCTCGACTTGATTGCCTCAGATCAACTGACTTCTGGATGGCTGACTCCCGTGCTGTGCTTATTTGATATAGCTTTCCCCAATTCAACGGAGTGCTAAGGCATTCTACATTTTATCTTGATCAAACTTTCCATCGTAGAAACTTTCCTGCGGTCAAGCGCTTACTCGCACGTGAGACATATTGTTTTGAATAAAAGATATGTTAAATGCAATGTATATGACAGTTTTCGAAATCCAATCCTATTCACTGGAAAAAATTTGTGACATATAATAAACAAATCATTTATCAAAATGTCGACATTAATACAACGTTGTAAGAGGAATCCTTTTATGAGTCTGTTTCGATGCAATCTTTACCGAAGTATGCTCTCGAAATAAACATGTTTCAATTAGGATTTTTTTAGGTTGTAACGTGGTCAGGTTCACAGTTAACAAGGAAGGATATAAGGCTCAAATTCATTTTAACCCACCTATTCTCCTTGATGTCATCCAATCCTAAGTTCAGCTAATTCGACCTTAGCGTTCACCTGTCAAAGGTTGAATGACAGGAGTGATAGTTCAGGAAATCACACTTTTTTTTGAAGTGACAGTCACTCGCTTTTTCGTCTTTTGGTGCCTGGAGTCACACGATATGTACTTTCGAGTGGTTTTTTTCTTGTAATCCTTTTCATTTTTCATTTTTTTCATTCTTCCCTAATTTTTACCTAGACTAACTATTTTGAGGTTCTTCGATTTTGAAGTCCAGTGGGATGCCCTAATTTTTGCCTAAGTCGCTTGTTTGCAAGATTCGATTTAGCGAGCTTTTCATTTGATTTTCTTTTTTCTTTTTTGAACAAATCGTGTAACACCGGCTTGTCTGACTTGTTAAAAGACATCGTGATTGGTTCACTCCTTATCGGCAAGGTTTAACCATTGTGGTTTTTTTAGGTACGACCTATACAGGTGGGATTGATCCTCGAACGGACACTCCTTTTGTAATTGAACGCTTGGTCAAATTAACTGACACCTACCCGGCCCCAGGTTAAAATTGAGGGTTTTTTCGTTTTCAGAAAGAAACTCCTACTACTAGGCTCAAAGGGGTTGACAAGGGATTATCTTTCTTATATCTCTGGTGTTTAGGAATTTGAAACAATGCATGTATATCGTCAACAAGTTTTTTTATTCAAAAGCATACAATCGGAAGCTCACGCGCCATTTGATTTCGTCATCCTCCCCGGATTCCACTTAAACAAGCGTTTGAAATAAATGAAAGCAATAGAGTGAAAACAAATGGATTAATTTAAAACATGCATATTTATTTCATTATCAATATCAATTGAAAAACAACAAGTTTTACAAACGAAATTTGCATATAGACAGGAAAGAAACTGCAAATGCAAAGAAATAACAAGATAAAACGAAAATTTCCAACCTTCAGTAACTGGGCTTTCACACTGATTTGCTGCTGAGGGGAGCGACCCTTGAAGTCTTCAGACTCAATCAGATGAGCGGTTGACGTGTTTGATTAACCTTCCCTCTGAAAAGGATATGTACCTTCTATCCATCAATTGTTGCACCCTAGCTTGAAAAGCCTCACAATCTTCAGTTGAGTGTCCACTAGATCCCCCATGATATCCACTTCGAGCACTGGGATCATACCCGGGAGGGTAGGGCTTTGGCACCGGTTTGAGAGTCTTGGGATCCACCAAAGAGTACTGAATTAGATGTGGCAGTAGCTGACTGTACGTCATAGGTACTGGATGAAGGGGAGTCTTCCTTCTTTTCAGATTATTGTGAGGCCTACTCTGATTCTAGCGCTGGTAGTTTTGCTGTGAAGACCCAAACGGTTGTGGACTTTGGACAGCGGAAATATCCGGAGACTGGATTTGAATCATTGAGGACCCTGCTTGTTCAGGCGCTTTCATCCTCAAGCTTGACCCAGGAATAGGCAGCAACTGTGGACAAGGGGATTTAGACACCAAAGAATGCAGGATATACTCCTGTCCCTTTGCAACTCAGGTGAGGGAATGGGACCAAATTTTCCTGATACATTCATGCCGCTCGGCACAAATTCGATCTCCTTCGAGTCAATCAGGTCCTGAACTTTATGCTTAAAAGCTTTACAGTTCGCGATGTTATGCCCCGTGCCCCAGAGTGGAAATCATAATGGGCGCCCGCATCATATCCTGGTGGCTGGCTGGCCAGTAAGTGGATCCAGAATCCGGGGTTCAACCAACTGAAGTTAGAGCAAGAGTTGCACCAACTGAGCATAATCCAAAGGGATTTTATCGAAGATTCTGTCAGGTAGTTTCATCCTTTGACCATATCTTCTAGGGTTATCCTGAGAAACCTGACGTGGCCGTTGACGGGAGAAGTCTTGAGCTCTAAGCTGTACGGAGGATCTCAGAGGCCTATCATGCCTTGGCATAGGTTCCACAAACACAAGTGGAGCAAGCATCTTGGTTGCAGCTTCGGGCATTTGATCACCTTCTTTTCTGAGCACATTCCTTATCACCTCTGTGATCAAACTCATCTGAGTCTTCAGCTGATTGTTCTCCTCTCTGAGCGTCTTCTGGTCCAAGCGTAACGCTTGCATGTCCCTTATGAACTGCCCCATTTGGCTCTGAACTTCCCTCAACTCTACTTTCATCTGTTCCACAGCTATCTTCTATCTTCTCCATAAGTCGGTGTCTGAAATTCTGAAAAAAAACCCGGATCAGGACAATAAATCCCAGCCTCGAACACCTGATATGCAAATGAAATGCGAATGTCATGTTCGAGTATTTCCAAGGAACCTGTCTACTCCGGTTCATGTTTTACACAAATAAACCACAAGGAAAATATTTAACGCTCAAGGGCAAATCTCGAAGTTAAGATCCTTGGGAATACAGGAACATGTATGTCAAACTGTAAATATGTTATGATGATGCAAATGAAAATGCAAAGATGCAACAAATGCAAACAGTAGATCAAGATTGATGTGCTGTTGATTGAAGGGGACCAAAATTCTGCTCTTACGAGAACAAAACATAGCTCTGATAATAATAACCCTCTGGTACCAATAGCACTGATTCCTACTGTCAAGAAAAACCAGGTTGTCTGAAAGTCAATGTTTCCTGCATAACCCAGTCCCACTCACATGTATGGACCTAATCCCTTGATAAAGGTACGACACCAAATGCGATCATCAGCGCCACAGACTTTCAAAAAATGATGATATGTTCACCATTTCTGGTTTAGCATCATCACCTCCCGAAGAGGCCTCACTTAGCTGAATCCCAAATGATCGGTTCCCAGGGTCGACAATCCTCAGATCCAAAATCCTCTCCAATCCTAAGGATTAGAAAAGAAGTCATCAAAGAGAACCTCGCCTGAGTGTCAATTTCATGGGAACTTGTGTTTGCTAAGAAAACAGGTCCTCCACTAATCTCCACTCTAATGCTATGTATGTACTCAAGCCTGAGTCTGGCTTTTCACTCATCAGAACACCCCTCCCACAACAGCACAATAATGATATAATATAATGCTGAAAAATAAAATGCGGGAAAGTAAAGCTAAAGGTACAATAAGTATGTACAAAACCCAAAGATAAACAAACAAGCCCTAGGATTGAATCGCATAGGGAACCATTTATTCCCTAGCAGAGTCGCCAGTTGTCGCTACTTCAAACAAATGTGCTGGCAAAGACAGAAGAGTCGCCACCTATCGTTATTTATCCCAAAGGAGGTAAAGGAAAGGCAAGGGATACGATCGGTCATTGCAACCAAATCTCGGGTTCGGGAGTCGGTTATGCAAGGGGAAGGTATTAGCACCCCTCACGTCCGTTGTACTCAACGGGATCCATGCTTGTGTTGTTTATTTAATGGGTTGTTTATCTATCTAACTAAGAGGTCTGGTTTAAAAGAGAAGAAAAAGGAAAAAAGGACTCGACAGAGCATCGCTGCTCTGGGCCTACGTATTCCCTCGTGCAATGGGAAAGTCAGAGTCAACATAGTTCGTCTAACTACGAGCGATGGGGGAAAGGTTGCTCGCCAAGACATCGCGTCTTGTGCCTACGTACTCTCAACAGGTATGAGAGATCAAAGTGAAAGTAGTTCGGGATAAAAAGGAATACAGGTTTGTTCGTCTGTTTTTAACCGAGTAAGGTTAAACTACGGTTCCAGCAGTTAGGGACGATGCCTGTTTGCGATAGAACCGAAGCTTAACAATACTCTTTTCATCAAAAAAAGGTTTTCCTTGATTAAAGAAGCCCCAAAGGGAAAAAAGGAGTTTGATGTTTGTTTTTGAAGTCTTTTAACAAGATGAAGTGTTTTAGATAAATGTTTGTAATTCATACTGTACTAAAGACTATGACTTAGGAGAGAATGCGTCGCATATCGTCCTAAGGACGTATACTAAACACTCTAGGTAATTGAGGAGAAGCTCCCCAATCGCCATTTCCTAAGTAGCTTAAGGCTCGTAACTCACAGTACTTATTAGCCTTTATTAGGTGTTTTATTGTTGTTCGAAGATGATAAGAGAAAGAGGACACTAGAGGGGAGACTAATTAGAACCTACTGTTATCATGCAATATGGCCCTATTGTGTAGGTTTTAAAGGGAAATCTATCCTAATGTTATCATACTTAGATTGAATCCTAATGTCTATCATAACCTCTCCTGAAGAAGAGAGGTTAGAGATCCTAAGGGAACATGACAAAGGGGAAACATAAACAAAGCAAAAATCATTAAGCAACTGAAATGTAAACAATTAGATGCATATGCAATGCAGCAATACAAGCAAAGGGAGACAAGCTCAACCTTTAAATGCAAACATATCAAGTATGAAAAGCAAATAAACAACCAAGCAAAGGGAGTCAAGCTTAACTTTTTAATGCAAACATGGAAATGCACAGAGAAAGCACACAAGCAAGGGAGGAAAAAAGTGAGGGCCCTGAGCCATCACAAGCTCATCTCAACCTTAAGATGCAATCATGAACTTAAGGCAAAAGTGTCTACACATGCAAATCTATCCTAATGCATCAAAGCAAACAATCAATCAACCAGGAAGAAGGATAAGCAAAATGGGGAGCAAGGAAATAATCGAGTTTAGATGTGTATCAACACAGAAATTTGGCAAAGGCTCAAACCTCCCATAGAGTGCGCTTTAATTCTTCCTAGGGAAGAATCAGGCTCTCCTAAGAGGGATCCTAAGTTTAATGGGGAAAGAGGAAGTGATAATGGGAAGCATGGTGTAAACCTTGGGAATCCACCATGGCACTCAACCAATCATCTTTAAGATATATCCTCAAGAGTTTTACCATTCATGGTATGCCTTTAGTCCTTCCTAAGAGAGGACTAGGCTCTCATAAAGGAACTCTAAATCATAGGATAGAGGAATGAGTGAAGGAATTGCAAGCCAGGCAAAGGAATCATTCATGGAAGTGAGGTCACTCACTAAAAGCTTCTAAGGAGGGGAAATCATCCACCTAAAGCTCCTAAAGAAACCCTAATAGTTAAGCTCTAAAGGAAGTCCATCCTAAGGGAGCTAATGGCATTATAAAGGCTTGAAGATTACCCTACAAAGGTATCAACCTATGCACTATGGGATCATGTAAGGGTTGGGTACCTATGGATTGCAAAAAAGTTCACTTAATGGCAAAACTAGGTGGAAGGTTCTATAGGGACACACTAACAACAATCAGAATGTAAAATCTAGGAAAAATAGAAAATCAAACCTAAAAATCCTAATAAAATTTCTAAGGGATCCTAAGGATGTTAGGAAACTATGATTAAATTTCAGGTAAAGACTCTAAGCCTAAGGGTACTAACAGAATGCAAAACCATGAAGTGTGCTAGGAAGGAAGCAAATGGGATAGGTCCTCGTTGGCTTTTCGCAGCTCTTCTTTCTCGGCCCAAAGCTGATTATATTTCTAAATATCTACCGTGGTCGGCTCCTTTATCATACGAGGATATAAAGGTGCAACTGAAGGAAACGACATCAACAACCTCTTTGCTCTATCCTGAATCCAGCTCAAGTAGGGATCGTAGGCACGACTATTAGTTTTTCCCAACATTGCTTTTCCTCTCCTATGAATGTTGTTCCAAGCGTGCTCAAGTTTGGCCAACATGTCATTATCTAACAGCCCGGTAAGGTACAAAGATTCTTGTACCTCTTCTTCCTTGGGAGGATCCGTCAATGCATATCCAAACTGCCTAACCAACAACGACGGATTGTAGTTGATGCACCCCTTCCTTCCGACCAAAGGGACGTTAGGAAATCCGCTGCAGCTATAGATGATTTCTGTACCAAGTACATTCCTATCAAACCAAGTGATGTTCTCAACTGACAAACCCATCGGACAATCAGACCATTCTGACATACCTGCAGAAGTAACAAAAGGACCGGTCTTGGGCATATGACTGGAAAACCATTTGTACAGTAAAGGAACACAACAGAATACCATTTTCCCCCTTCGGTTTTCATTCTTATAATGGACGGAATGATAGACATCTCCGAGAAGAGTGGGTACTGGATTCCTCGAAGCGAATATGTAGAAGGCGTCAGTGTCTACAAAATCTAACAGGTTAGGGAATAACATGATACCATATATATAAAGAGCTAATATAGCGCTAAACACGATCCAACAACCATCTTTAGCAAACTGTCGAGCTTTGTCAAACAGAAAAGGTAGAGGGAAGCCATACATCTCATTGTTCTTAGTCAATTTTCCCTTCAACTCAGACTCATCCAAATACAGCGCAGCAGCAAGCTTAGCCAGATTAGGCTCACCATCAACATGGTAGAAAGGCATCTGGTCTAATATAGGAAAACCTAACAACTCATAATACTCTTCTAGGGTAGGTGCCAAAACGTAATCCGGGAAAACGAAACACCTCAACTGTGCGTCGTAGGACTGCAAAAGAGTATACAGACCACTGATCTCATATGTTGAAGGTTTGCAGACACAGCCCAATAATTTCCCATAAGACTATTTGAAATCTTCCATCACTCCCTCGTCAGCCATGGAAATCAAGCTCAGTAAAAAACCAATATCCGGAGTTGGGAATTTATACGCCACTGTCCTCTTGAGTCTGGACTCCATGTCGGAAATAAGGAACAAGATCACTAGAATCGAGGAAGGAAATATACACCTGCAACATAGACACGTGTTAATGACATGCAAAATGCAAAATGCAAATGCGAGGATGCAAACAAGGGATCAAGATTGTTGTGCTGTTGATCGAGAAGAACCGGCACTTCGCTTTGGCAAGAATAATAGCACAGCTCCGATAATAGGCACTACTGATATCAATAACTCATATTCACAATGTAAAGAAGACCGGGTAATCTGAAGGTCAAGGTTTCCTACATAACCCAATCCCTCTCACAGGTATGGATCTATCCACTGATAAGGTTTGGCATCCTATGCATTTATCAGCGTCACAGACTTTCAAGAAATGATGATACGTTCACCATTTCAGGTTTGGCATCATCCTCTTCTGAAGAGGCCACACTTAGATAAACCACAAATGATCGGTTCCCAGAGTCGACAACCTTCAAATCCTAAATCCCTTCCAATCCTAAGGATCTGAAAGGAAATCATCAAAGAAGATCCCGTCTGAGCGTGAATTTCATGGGAACTTGTGCTTTCTAAGCAAGTCGGTCCACCACTAATCTCCACTACTAATGCTAGGTTTGTACTCAAGCCTGGGTCTGGCTTATCACTCAATAGCACTTCCCTCCCCACAGCACATCAATAATGATATATAATGCTGAAAATAAATGCAGGAAAGTAAAAAAAAGTACAACACGTATGTGCATACCCAAAAGATAAACAAACAAGCACTAGGATTGACTCGCATAAGGGATATGTTTGTCCCCAACAGAGTCTCCAGTTGTCGCTTCTGCGAAAAAAGGGCTGGCAATGACAGAAGAGTCGCCAACGTTCTTTATTTATCCCAGTGAGAGGGAAAGGAAACAATTAGGGAAAACCTAGCGAAGAGGGATAAGATCGGCCATTGCAACCAAATCTCAGTCTCGGGAGTCGGTTACGCAAGGGGAAGGTATTAGCACCCCTCACATCCGTCTTACTCAATGGGATCCACGCTTAGTTGTCTATATTAAAGGGTGATTGAAACTATCAACGCTAAAGGTCTAGGACAAAAGAAAAGAAAAAGGACTTGACAGAGCATCACCGCTCTGGGCCTACGTATTCCCGTCTGGTACGAGAAATCAGAGTCAACGTAGTTCGGCAAACTACAGGGGAAAATGGGAAAAGGTTGCTCGCCAAGACATCAGCGTCTTGTGCCTACGTACTCTCAACAAGTATGAGAGATTAGAGCAAACGTACTTCGGGCAAATAAAAACACCGATTGGTTCAAATGTTTTTACCCGAGTAGGGTTAACAAGCAGTTCTAGCAGTTAGGTGTATGCAGCTCGACTATCGGAGACTTAGGCGTTACCTATTTGCGGTAGAACTAAGAGTTAACAACACTCTTGTTTGTGAAAATGTTTTCCATTGTTAAAGGGTCCAAGGGGACAAAATGAGTTTGATCATTTGTTTTTGTGTCTTTTAAGGAGAAGTGTTTTTTTGAATTGTTTGTAATTCATGTTGCACTAAAGGCTATGACTTAGGAGCGAATGCGTGGCATATCGTCCTAAGGACGTATACTAAACACTCTAAGCAATTGAGAGGTAGCCCCCCAATCACTATTTCCCAAGTACTTAAGGCTCGTAGCGTACAACATTCATTAGCCTTTATTAAGTGTTTTAGAATTGTTTTGAGATGAGAAAGAGAAAGGACACAACTAAGGGGAACTAGACTCAAACCCTAGAGTTGGCATGCAAAGTACACCTATAGTTAGGATTGAAAGGGAACTACCTATTATTCTCATACATGGATTGAAACCTAGTGTCTATCACAACCATCCTTAAACAAGGAAGTTGGAAGTCCTAAGGGAACATGGTAATGAAAAGAGAAGAAGAGAAACAACATGAAATAAGACATGAAATAGGAATGCATATGCAATGCAACGCACAAGCAAAGGGAGGAAATAGTGTGGGGTGAACACCTCCACAAGCTCATCTCAACCTTTATTGATGCAAGAAGGAAATCCAAAAAGGGAAAATAACACACAAGCAAAGGGAGGAAATAGTGTGGGGTGAACACCTCCACAAGGTCATCTCAACCTTTATTGATGCAAATAGGAAGAAAAGAGAAAGAAGCTTACAACATGCATACCTCAATCCTAATGCATAAAATCATACTAAATGAAAAGGAAAGAAGGAAATGATTGAATGAGATGATGGGAGGCAAAGTGGGAACCTAAGGAACCCACAAGGGCACTCAACCAATCATACCACATCCAATAGGCACATAAAACACACCAAGAGTCCTCAAAGGCTCACTACTTATGGCATGCTTCAAGTTCATCCTAGTGAGGGACTAGGCTTCCATAAGTAGGATCCTAAAGTCCTAGGACAGAGAGAGAGATGAAGAGAGAGTGTAAACAAAATAAATTCAAAGAAATGCACAAAATAATGCAAGTAAATCATGTCAAAAGTTGAGAACATTCACATATATGCACACATGGAACCCTAAAAAGAAAGGCCTAAAGATGCCCAAACTTAAACAAGTTGCAAACACAATTAGGACCTAAAATTCAACATACAACACCTCATTATGCCTATAATATGAATACACCAAAATTTGAAGCTCAAACATTGCACAAAACCCAATTAAGAAACAAACTATTTCATGTATTAGGGTGAAAATCATACAAGAGCGACCTAGAATGAAAAATACATTAAAAGTAGCACACATACCCAAAAAATTCCAAATAAAATTCTAGGTGACCCCTCTGGTATTAGGAACCAGGGGTCAAAACTATGGAGACTAAGTCCAAACCTAACTAGACAAGAGGGCAAACACTAACGAATACCCTAAAAGCAACGGTAAATCGAGGGTCCTAAAAATCAAACTAAAACCCTAACCAATTTATGATAAACCCAGGGGTAAAAATGTAAAAAACATCAATCAACATGTCATGGATATGTACAAGAAAAATCAGCCAATTACATGGAAATTTCCTCACAAAATAAAATTCAATACAAGAGGTATGCATTTTTCCATTCACATAAAACACCTCAAAATGAAAAAATCAATTTTAATTGAAAAATGACTAAAACATTAATTGGAAAAATTTTTAAAATCAAATAACATCTAAAAGTGCATAAAACTATTTTTGTATGATTTTTTAGCATATTTGAGGTATTTTTAATGAATTAAAAATCAAACAGAAATTAAAATGGAAAAATAAGGAAAAGAAAATAAAATGGAAAAAAACTGTGGCAAATAGCAATAAAACCTAGTTGATTCTATTTGGCTAGCACGCAGGGGGGTGTAAAAAGAAGGGAAAGCCCAATGATCCAAGGCCTAATTCAGAAAGGATGAAATAGTTTGTTTCATTAAATTACGTGGCCTAGGTCAAAGAGTCAATGGCATCAGGATTGGATCATGGTCGTTGGATGAGTGAGGGTCAAAGAGTCCAAGGGATGAGGTGGAAGTACATGTTGGCAATCTAATCAAAAATAGACGCTAGAGAACACGAGCCAGACGGTGGCTCTGGTTTCTCCGGTCATCTTCAACCTCAAGCACGCTACAATAACTTCCTCTAATCCTAACCAAAATCAATAACTCTTGAGTCTAAACTCATCTACGTGTTACACTGATCATTGATCTAAGGTTCTTGGTCATTAATCTCTCCTAGATCAAGCAATACGAACCAAATCAAAATCAAGCAACATCTAAGAATTGTCAAGAACAATAATCAAACCTAACCAGAAATGATTTATGATGCTAGGGGATCAAGAATCTATGAAAATGGCAGTTGATTGTTACATAATCAGATAGAATTCATGAGAGATGACTTACCTAACAGAGTGCCTCCGTTGGGCCTTGATTTGTTGATGAAACTTAGGGGAAATCAACCAGAAAGCTTCAAGGAACTTCAATGGAGGTGTTGGTGCTCCTGAATTGGATTGGAAATGGTTAATTCTTGAAATCACTCTTCCACTTTTCTCTTCACTTTTGCAACTGAATTCTTCTCCAATTTTGCTCCAAAATCACCTCTGAAACTTTGTGAATGATCTAGGCATTATATGGAATGGATCTAGATTGAGTGGAAGCTCAATCAAGGCCTGTTTGTGGCAATTAGAAAACTCCAAAAACTTGATTTGAAGCTCCAAAATTCGCGACAGAAAATGGCTCTAACAACTCGGAAACAGATTCATACACCTTGCTTATGGTATTGAGTGATCTAAGGGACATAATTGATCCCTTGAAACAATCTTGTGGTTGATTTTGGATGTGTTGCTTCCTTGTGAAGTAACTTGGAAAGTGGCATGCCAAAACTAATCAAACTTCAATTCTGAAATTATCATTGCACTTGGTACATTCAAGGCACTCAAATAATGCATAAACTTGACATGAAATGTTTTAAAATGACTTTAATCCACATCATGGTTTTCAAGTGCTTTTTCATGGAAATTCCTTCACCATTCTTCCAATCCAAGCCAAACCTATGATAAGTTGATGTTTGATGATGAAAAGGATGCCATTTGAAGCAAGTTTGATGTTGGAAAAAGTTCCATTTGAGGTGTGCAAAAATGTGAAATTGACCTATAACCAAAATGACCTATAATCAAAGTTTCCAAAAATACCCCTGCCTTACAAGCTTCATATCTTGAGCTCTACAAATCAGATGAAGGACTTCTAGGACTTTTTGGAAAGCTAATATCATAAGGAAAAACTTTCATGTTTGGGTAAAAGTGAGGAGAGACATCCTTCTATGTCAAAAATGTCTTGGAAGTTGGTTGACTTTTGTTGACCAAAATCACATTCATCTGAGGACCCATAACTTGTCAGCATCATAACTTAATATAATCTTACTTAACCTTTACAAATATAGTTTCCTAATAATAAAAAAAGTCATAATTTATCCTAATTAATATTGTTGGACCGTTTCTTAAGTTAGTTATGAAAGTAGTGGGTTTTTGGGGTCTAGCACTCCTTAGATCCTTGGATGGATACTCGTGGAGCGTACGCATTGGGTTGTATTCATTCCATTTTTCATATTAAAAAACATAACATTGTTTAGGGTAATTAGTCCATCCAAAAAACCCTGATTCGATTGAAATATTTGACCTAATTAGATCATCCCTCAAATATGACTAAATAAACTAGTTTCTTAGTTATCAAAATTTTAAGGTCTAGCACTTCTTGGGTTGTTGAATGGCCTCTCTCGAGGCGCACGCCTTGAGTTGTGATCATTTTGTTCGTTCTTTTCAAAAAATTCAATCCGTTTATAATACTTAACGCTCGCAATCTAAATGCGCTAATTGTTACACCCTAATTTTGACCCCTAGTCTCCGAACCATACCTATCATATCATTTTCATCGTCTGTGCATCATATCTGTCTTTTTAGGTCATTGGGAGATTGAATTAAGGATCAGGAAAGTTATTTGGTCAAAATTATCAAGATTAAGTTATCGGGCTTTGGCAAAGGTAGTTTGTTGCAAAACGGGATCAGGATTTAGGGTTCATTTGCTTATGGAATCATTCAAGTCCGAATTCAATCCAATTTATTTCCAAGTGCATTTCCAAGTTTAGCCAAATTCAAGTGTAAATTTTCAAGTTCAAATTCATCTTCAAGGATTTCATTCCATTTTAAGTTTCAATGATTCAAATTCAATTTTTTTTCAATTCAAATAAAGTCCAAAGTGCAATTTCATTCAATTTCATGCTTCAATTCAATCCTTTGTCAAGGTTTTAAATCCATGTTTCATTTCAATTCAAATTAAGAATTCAAGCCCTCACGTTTCATTCCAAAAAATCCAAATCCCATTCAATCCGAAATGGATTTCAAACCTAAGGTTCATAAAAGCTCAATTTAATCCAATTCTAATCTCATCCTTTATTCCAAATCCAGTCAAGCTCAATTAAAAGTTTCAATTTCAAGTTTCTTTTTATTTAATTCCAATTTTTATGCCATGTTTAGATTCATTCAATTTCTCTTTTTATTTAGGTCTCAAGTTTGAGATTTTGCAGTTTATTTCCAATTTGTAGTCAAGTTTGAGTTCACACTAAAGATACAAAGTTTAAGACTCATGTCAATACTCCCAATTTTAATTAAATTCCGTTGTTCAAAGTCCCATACAAAAACAAAAAAAAATCTATCAAAAAGAGGGTGTCTACTAGATTGATGTAAACCAAAGCCTATTTATTCAAATGTTTATACAAAACATAACATGGGTCATGAACTTACGATTTTTTTTTACAAAAGAAAACTACAGGCAAATACAAGGCTATGATTCTTTCCATGATGAATACACAATTGCAGCATAAGCCATATAAGTTGTTTCACCAAGATGTCAACCTTACATCATGAACAACAACGACTTGCAGAGTAACGCACCAAGGCCATCACAAACAGACAATGCCATGAGCTCATAAACACTGTGCAAAGCTAGTTAAGATGAGAAAATCCATGCTACCTATACTAGTTTCCATAGGCACTTCCCCACAAAATAATTGCATCAAACCCAAACATGAGAGGCACATGATATCATTGGGGAAGCAAAACTCCCGCTATTGTTGTTGAAGTTGCCATGGATTTTCATAATGGTTCCTGCAAGGCACAAGACCATTTTGTATCAGCAAATATGAAACATTTAGCTCCTTATGAGGCGTCGCTAATTGTCGCTACTGCGAAAAAGGAGCCCGGAAAAGACAGAAGAGTCGCCACCGTTCGTTATTTATCCCAAAGAGAGGGAAAGGAAACGATCAAAGAAAACCTACGAAAATAGGAAAAGACAGGTCATCGCAACCAAATCTTCGAAAGGAAACGATCAGAGAAAACCTACGTCTTTTGCCTACGTATCCTCATCTGGTATGAGAAATTAGAGCAAACGTAGTTCGGGCTAACAAGACCACAGGTTGGTTCAAATGTTTTACCCGAGTAGGGTTAAACCTTAATTCTAGCAGTTAGGTGTATGCAGCTCGACCATTGGAGACTTAGGTGTTACCTGTTTGCGGTAGAACCAAGAGTTAACAACACTCTTTTATTAAAAAGCTTTTCCATTAATCCTGAAGGAGAAAAAAAGGGTTTGGTATTTGTTTTTGAGTCTTTTATGAAGAAGAAATGAATTGAATTGCGTTTGAAATTCATGTTGCACTAAAGACTATGACTTAGGAGCGAATGTGTTGCATATCGCCCAAAGGGCATACGCTAAACACTCTAAACAATTGAGAGGAGGCCGCCCAATCACCATTTCCCAAATTCTTAAGGATCGTAGGGTACAACATTCATTATCCCTTATTATGTCTTTTGAAAGAGTTTTGAGGTGAGATGAGAGAGACACAACTCTAAAGGGAGACTAAACTCAACCTAATGTTCTCATGCAAAGTGCACCTATGATTGAGATGAAAAGGGATACTACCTAATGTTATCATGCATGGGTTCAAACCTAATTTGTATCATAATCTGTCTTGAACAAGAAAGATTAGAGGTCCTAAGGGGATATGGCAAAGGAAGACAAAAGAAGAAGGAGAAAGCATAAGTGAAAGAAGAATGTAACACAAAGATGAGGAAAGAGGGAGGAACAAAGTGTGGGGCAATAGCCACCATAAGCACATCTCAACCTCTTAAATGCAAATAAGAGTATGCAAAATAAAAACAAAAGCAAATCAAAGAAACTTAAACAAGTTCAAGCCAAAAGTGAGATGAAACGGGAGAAATAAGATTCCTACAACCACTTATGTATCAATCACTAACCAAAGGCAAACCAAATGAGAAAGGGAAAAAGACATGATCAATGTGAGTATGGGAGATAAGGTAATGGAAGCAAGCAATGCAAAGAAGAAACTCAACCAAAACATCACAATGATCATGCAAAAGAAACACAACAAAAATTCTCAAAATGAATCACCATTCAAGACATATTCAAAGTACCTCCAAAGGAGGGACCAAATCATCTTAGATGGGACTCAAAGGTCCTAAGGAAGAGGTGATAACAAGAGAAAAGGAAGCCCAAGCCAAAGAAGGAAACACACCAAAGCAAGTTGCAAGATAAGGCATGGTAAATAACCTAAGTTCTAAACACTTTCAACATTAGAAGTCAAATGGAAAACCCTAGACAAATGCAACTCAAAACATGAACCAACAAACTTTATAACCTATAAGTTTGCAACCAACCACTTCAACATGTTAAGAATATGAATAAAAAAGAGTTGGAAGCATATGGGATCCACAAGGGTCATTTCCCATAAAAACTAGGTCAAGTAGTGTGTGTGTGTGTGTGTGTGAACCATCCTTAGGGGTAGCTTGATTTGCAAGGTACACCAAAAAATAGGAAAATGATTCAAATAAATCCAAATAAAATAACCAAAGCTCAAGAAGATGTTGCAACCAAAGGCCAAAATCACAAAACCATTGTCTATTCAAAGCATCACCAAAGGAATTTATGCACTAGGGTGCTTCACTTTGAAGGAGGGTTATCGAGGGTCAAAAAGAAGCTCATGAAAGTCAACCAAAAGAAAGTTAAACATTGACCAAAAACATCCTCTAAGACACATCAACTCATCATCAACAAGAGGAAGAAGTCTCATTCTTTGGAGGTTTAAATTGGTCAACAAATTCAAACAAGAACAAAGAAGAACAAATGGAAACCATTTAAAAACCCTTCCAGCCATTTAATTCCAATTTAATTGAAAACTAAAAGGAAAGTGAAATGAAAAATTATCAAAAATTAAATAACACATTAAAGTGCTCGAAAATATTTTTGATGGAATTTTAAATTTATTGGAAGTATTTTTAAACAATTAAAATCAAAACAGAAATGAAATGAAAATAAAATAAAACAAACAAATCCAAATGGTGTGAATAGCAACAATCTGCATTGTAATTCATTGGGCTTACAAAAAGGGGTGTGTAAATAGCATCTTTGGCCCAAATCCATAAAGCTCAGTTCATTAAGCTAAACGCAACGTTTAAATAATTGAGGTGGCAGTCAAAAACACACGCAAGCAAGGTCAAACGCATCTGATCCGTTCATCAAGCCTGGTCAACATTTCAACCATGGAAAACTCAGCTGACCTGAGCTTTGAACCAGACGTCGGAGCCCTAGCTCCGGTCGTCTTCTCCTACGATGTGGCCGGAGATCAGATCTGAAAACTTCATCAAATCATGCTAAATTTTATATCAAAATGAAGCTCTACACACGTACACTCCAAATCCATGGTTCAATTGTTTTAAAAGTGCATAAATAATGAGAATCGAACGGTTGAAGTTTGGAGTGTACATTTGAAAACTTCACTAAACATCACAATCAAGCATTCAAACTTTGCCTACACGAGGTAGGGCTTCAAATATAACCAACATGAACTTAAAACAATGCCTAACAAGAGAGAAATTGGAAGAAGAAGATTACCTAACAGAGACATTCTGTTGGTGCTTCAACTGAGTGCTAGCTTGCTTCAAACTGTGCAGATCTACTCCAATGAACTTGAGGAAGAAGAATATCACATCAATTTGCTTTGAATTGCTTTGGATCTGAGTTCACGATTTTGAATTTTGCTCTACAATTTCAAAACTGAATTCTGAGCTCTCTCCATGAAATGGCACTTCTGAGAGCTCCAAATGAATTTGGAACTTATATATGTTGGATATGGATGAGACAAAAAGGCCTATTAAGCCTTGTTGTGGTTGTCGCACCCTAATTTTTGACCTTAAGATCCCCCCCTTTGTGCTTGTTTTATCTTACTTTTGTATATACGTTTATTATGGCTCACCAGTTGACGCAGGCACGGTATGTTCAAGTACGGATTCCCGCATTCGGGTATTTCGAGGCATCACCAATTCAAATCGAACTCGAAGTTAAAACCCTTATATGACGCAAAAACGGGTCCTTTTCAAAAAAAACTTGCAAGGCTTATTTAAGGTGTATAACAACTTTTGTTTCAAGCCACTGATCTGTCAAAGACTTTTCAAGGAATTTTGTTCGAGGAAAGTGACCTCGTAGTGATCTAAAGCCTCTCTCGTCAGTCTACTTCCCAAGAGGAAATTATCAAGAGTTACTATCTTCGAAGTTGGTTATTAAGGGTGTTTCTACAAATTCAAACCAAGGATGTTAATTCCATCATTTATCTCCTTATTCAAGTTTGTAAATAAGGGATTTTCTTTTCCACTGATTATAAATGTCAAAGGGCATGTAGCTGGGATTGGTTCTTCGTACATAAAGACGGCAAGCCCAAACTCAGAAGTCAAGTTACAAAAGGGGATTTCGAACGGTTAAAGATCAGTGAGGTTAAAGTATGCCAAGCTTCAACATCATCCAAAGGCTACAAATTGCAAGGTTAAACCCAAGATTACAAAAGGGGAAAATACGGTTTACAAGCAAAATTACAAACTTTCATCTTTAATTACAAAGAAGTACATTCACGCCCTACAAGTGATGTGACTTTGATGTCTGCTACATCCTCTAATCATCTATCCTACAACTAAAATCAAGAATTGAGGTTTTCTCAAGCCACCGTCATCCGAGCGCCGCCACAGGACCCTTCGTCACGATCAGGAATTTCATTTCGTCATCTGCAAGATTTGAATAACAACTTGACACTGGTTATGGAGTTCCGAGCTCTTTCCTCACCAAGGCAGTCAACAAGTTGTTTTGTAGCAGCAACGGTTGTCTACGTTTCGTAGCAGCAGAGACCTTTGCTTTGACTCCGATAAAAACCGCCTCGATATCAATGACAGCGTGCTTCTAATCTCCGTTGCTGGTTACCCTTATAAACCCTCAAGCATCTGCCTAAAACTTCTGCATAAACAGCATGAAAACACAGAAATTAAGCACTCACAAGCTAAGGAAGAGATAATCAAACCATAAAATTAAGGAATTCAAGACGGGCTTACCTAACAGTAACTTTCCAAGCTACGAAAGCTGCGACATAACACCTACAATCTAGCATCCTCCACTCTATCACAACTCCTCGAATGGGACGCACATGTATCAGAGTACCACTTCAAGCTCCCAGTTATGCCATGAAGACAAGGGCTCTTTAGGCAGCACCTTTTCAAACTAGCATCTCGCATCCAATCTCCAAGCTAACCAAACATACTGCTTTGTCAGACCCTGTCATAACCAAAGGTAGCAAGCATGAAAGACAAAGAAGAGGTTAACTAAGAGACCGTAAACGTCAAGATTCTCAAAGCAAACCCAACACATTCAAATCATAAAGGGAGAATCTCAGTACATAAGAATGGAGAATGACAAAGAGCCCAATAAGTCTTCACGCGAACCCCTCATATTTTCTCCTCAGACTGCAAACTCTTTTATTGTTATTATAATACGCCACCCTGTGTCAAGAGGTTAAACTTGAAGTGCTAACTGCAATTGCAAGTGAAGCTAACACCTGCGAGATAGTAACAGGATCATGCGAATATGCCGCAACAATATGATGCCAATGCCATTAACTCCTACAAAATGTTGGAAAGGGATTAGGTTACCTCTGAAACTCTGATGCGTGTGAGATCTCCTAAGCAATGCCCTCATTGGAGGTAGGATTGTATTGCTGTTGTTGGAAATATTGGTAGCAGAAATGTTCAAGAACTTAAGGCTAAGGCAGCCCTCATATGGATGTTAGGAGAACACTCCCAAGGGATGCTTGATGCTCTGTATGTCCTGGAAATTCTGATTGAGGTTGTTGTGTTAAAATAAGAATTAAAATTTCAAGAAATTGATAAGCTGAAGATGACATAGAGATTGATGATGCACCTACAGTGTTGTATGCTCTCATGGATACATTGTTCTCTTACTTCCACAGTCATTAACTCCTATGCAGTCTGATTTTGATCAGTTAGTGCAGATAAAAATAACAATGATGAGGGCGATGACTTGTGCGATACCTCACTCCAGCTCCCCAAGCACCATCACCAAGTACATGAAAAGGAAAACAATGTTAGATACATATCAATTTGACCTGAAAACAAGAATAGAGATTGAAATGGAAAGAAAAACAACGACCTTGCTTTTCTTTTTGCCTTCTACTCACTCATGTTATGTTCCAGCTGCTAAGGCCCAGAATCCACAAGACAGCTTGCCACACATTCAGTTCTTTTGTTCGCAAGAGAGGATTTGAGATGATACAAATCATCACCAGCATCTTTATGTGAACCTCCACCAAAGAGCATCAAGAGTGACTGAAGCTCATTGCAAAACGTATTGGTCGAAGCTCGTTGCAAAGTGTATCAGATGTCAAGGAGTCGAGTTGGTGTTACTCTGGGCTGTTAATCTCCCCTCGCCCAAAATCATCGCTATCCACACCTGCCAAATCACAAAATTCAGAGTTAGTTATCAATTGAAGAATATGCTTTTTTTGAAAAAAGATCCAATCCAAGACAACTATCAGATTCTTCAGCATCAATTAAGAGATCTTTCAAATCGAATCACACATAAAGGGATTCTCATCAACAACATTAACTCAATCAAAACGAAAAATGAAGGTTTTAAAATGATTGTCCAATAGAAATAGAAGGTCGTAATACAACAATCAAAAAAATTCAATCAGAGTTTTAAAGTTCCAAAGCCAAAACTCGCCTATAAAAATAGGGATTTGAGACGAAGAAAGACACTCTTTGACAAAATCCGGAACACAGTGAAAACCGTAAAACCCTAAGTAACTCAAATCAAAAGGAGAGAGGGAGAACTCATCTTTTTCACTGAGCCTTCGAAGATTGCCGCCTCTGAAGCCAATCGCAAGATCGCTGGAAGAAACTGCTCGCGTTTCACATTCCGCCGCCGCTGCCCACCTTCGGTAAAACTCTCTATACATTTTAAGATTGTTGAATGCTTGATGCCTTGATCTGTGTTTCAGGTACAATCATGGAGGAAACGAACAAGGACCGAGAGAGAGGATCGAGAGGGGTGGCCGAACGAGTGAACGACTTTGGGGATTAGGGTTTCCGCCGTCGTTTGTTTTTTCTGTTTCATTTGTTCTGTTGTTTTGTATTGCTATGAACTGTATGTATGCACGACCACGGTAGTACCGTGGTTCCTCACCACTATCACCACATATTTCACATACTTAATGATCTAACGGATCACACTGCGTTCCCACAGTAAACCATGCGTCCGCAATACACTAGATCTAACGTTTTTGTTATTAACATGATTAATTTTAATTAATCTTTTTTTAACAACTAATAATTCGGTTTAAGTTTTTTTCAAAACCTTTAACCTTTAATTAACATTAGTTTTAAAAATAATAACTTTTAATCAACCTAATTTTCTTTTTAGATCTAATTAATTAATTTATATTTTATGTAATTTAATTAAAACCAATTTTATGATTTATTTTCTCAAACTTTATTAATAGTAATAATTCACTTTAATAGTAAAAACCTTTTATTTTATTAAATAAATAATCTATCTTATCACTTTTAAAAAACCTTTTCCTAAATAACTTAGTTTGTAGAACTTTTAATAATAAAATCTTTTATTAAAATTAATATAATTAACATAACCCTTTTTATAAAATCAATTTCACTAAAAGGATCCTATTTTATTATAAATCAACTCATAAATTAAGATAATTTTTATTAAAAAATAATGATAAAAAAATAAAACTTTTATCAAAAATTGCAATGCGACCTTTTTTTCTCAAAATTAAGTCTACATTTTCTTAAAATCAATTCACCTCTAATTTGTTAATCAAATCAATAACCTTTTTTCTCACAAGTATAATTCAACTAAAACCGATAATCCCATCTGAAATCAACCAACTGCGTAATTAATCAATCGTGCACACTTCCACATTGTCGCTTCCGCGAAAATAAGGTGCCGGCAAAACAGAAGAGTCGCCACCTTTCGTTATTTATCCCTCGGAACGGGAAAGGAAACGATCGGAAAAACCTGACGAAAAGGAATAAGACAAGGTCATTGCAACCATTGTCTGGGTTCGGGAGTCGGTTACGCAAGGGGAAGGTATTAGCACCCCTCACGTCCGTCGTACTCGACGGGATCCACGCTTGTTGTGTTTACTGGACGAGTTGGTTTATCTATCTACCTATCAAGGCTGGTCTGAAAAAGAAAAGAAATGACTTGGCAAAGCGTCGCACTTTATGCCTACGTATTCTCATCAGAGAATGAGAAATCAGAGTCAACGTAGTTCGACCTACTACGGGTTACGGGGAAGGTGGCTCGCCAATACATCAGTATTGTGCCTACGTACTCTCAGAAGATATGAGAGATTAGAGCTTACGTAGTTCGGGATAATACGAATTACGGGAATTCAGATTCATCTGTTTTTATCGAGTAGGGTTAACAAACAGTTCCAGCAGTCTGGTGTACGCAGCTCGACCCTTGGAGACTTAGGCGTTACCGTTTGCGGTAGAACTGGGAGTTAACGACACTCTTTTCTTCAGAAAAGCTTTCCTTTGAATTATGGGCCCACGGGGCAAAAAGGTTTGAAGTTTGTTTTCTGTCTTTTACGGAAGAACTGTTTTTTTATTGTGTTTGCAATTTCAATCGCACTAGAGACTATGACCTGAGAGTGAATGCGTCGCATGTCACCCAAAGGGTGCCATACTAAACGTCCGGACTGTTGAAAAGAAACTCTCTAACAATCCTTTCTCAGATAGCTTAAGGTTCGTAACGTACGAAAGAAATCATTCATGATTACTGTATCTTAAGCTGTTTTGGGATGAGAAGAGAACAGGCTCAACTACGGGAAGACTATCAAGTCCTAATGTTGTCATGCCAAGGATTCATCCTATAGTTGAAGTTTGAAACAGGGAACTCCTAGAAGTTATCATGCATAGGTTTCAACCTAAAGTTCTATCATCACTTCCTTATCAAAGGAAGTGAGACTCCTAGGGGGATCATGTCAATGATACAGAAACAGATAAAGCATCAGCTTAAACAGTAAACAGTAAACAACTGTAAAATGCATGCAATGCAAGTGAGGGAGGAAATGTGTTGGGGGCATCAGCCTCCACAAGCTCATCTCAACCTCAAGCCAGATATAAATAACAACAACCATACAAAAGAAATAAAATAAAGTGCTATCAAGCAAGATACAATAAACTGCAATCATACAGTAAATGACATGCTATCAAGCAGAATATAAGTGACTGTAATCATACAGAAGAAAAAACATGCTATCAAGCAAAATAACCCACATGGGCAAGGGAGTTGGGCTCTACCGAATACCCGCAAGCAAAGCCATACAGTAAAAATACAAGCAGAGGGAGCAACTCAACCTCTAGTGCTATCATGCTCCTAGCTCAAAGTCAGTCTAGATATGGACTTATTCTAATGCATCAAGCAAGTCAAACAAGGCACATCAGCACAGAAAAGAAAACAGACAAGAGAAGAAAGCAGATCAACCCCTCTTTCAATTCCAAGCTTCAGCTCTTCTGACAGCAATCCAGTCTTCAGACTTCCACCACCCTTCAAGGCTATCATCCTTCATGAAAAGTATCAACTTGCTCCTCGAAGGTTCCAAACCATCAAACATAAGTATCAACTTATTCTCTCTTCTCCAAGCTTCAGCTCCTCAGTCAATTGCACCCTCATGCTTCACTCTTAACTGCAAGTATCAAATTGATTCCTTCAGGCTCTCAATGCATCAGTGCAAATGTCAACTTTCTCAAGCCTCAGCTCTACACTCAATCTCAATTGAATCCTCTTCCTAAGTGTCAACTTAGTCCTCAAGATATTCAACTCTCTTTGCTCTACCAGTAACAACTTGGTCTTCTTCATCTAACAGCTTCAGCTCCTCAGAGTAGTCTTCAATCACCTGGAAGTGTCAACTTCATCCTTCAATTCTTTAAGCCTCAGCTCTTCATTCAATCTCCATTGGGTCTTCAAGTATCAACTTGTTCCTCTTGCTCTTCAAGCTTCAGCTGCAATGGCAATGCTCAAGGAATCATCCTCTTCCACACTCTTTAATGAAGTCCTCATCTTCAAACTCAAGTCCAACATCTTTCAAGATACTCAAACTAGAAGACAATTGATTCAAAAGAATGAGTGGAAATGATAAACAGCTTATTGATAACCAAAGGAAGCCTGTAAGGGTTCATCATTATGAGAGGCTGGTTCCCTCAAAGTTCTACTTTCCAGATAAAGCCACTCATCCCTCCAAAGGAGGGATGTGAATATCTTAGAAGGACTTTTAGTCATTGGGAGGAATGGAAGCACAAGATGCTTTCCATATTTGTGAAAGAAGTCATTCTAGTTATAAGGCTCTCCCTATGTCTCCTACCTCCTAAATCTTCATCAGACACCTTCAGGCACAAGCAATTCCAAGCTCCAAGCAACTTCAAGCATCCTCACCTTGTCTTCAACTTTTCTTCAATCTCAACCAAAGGCAAACAAAGCAAAACCCTAATCTAAGGGAACTAAAGAAGGTTAATCTAGTTGATTTAGTAAGTTAGAATCACCTAAAACTAGCACCTAAACTAAAATCAATCAAAAATAGGAAACTATCCTATAAATTTCTACAAAAATTCCTAAGGGATCCTAATTCAATTAAGAATGCCTCATACAAAAACCAGGGACTAAATCATCTATTAAGCCCTAAAATTAAATCCTAAATCCAAAGGTATCAACCATAAACCCTAAAAATGGAGCTTCTAATGGTTTCAACCTAAA
>CAWUDS030002219.1:12425463-12556051 GCA_963859935.3 Lathyrus sativus | reverse complement strand
AATGACAATCAGTTCACAACATGGATTGGGCTCGCTGGGGGGTGCGGATAACAATTTGAACTTAAGCCCAAAACGACCTAGTAAGTGAAACGCATCGTTTCACTTACTCAGACTCTCTCACAAATTCAAATTAATCCTGGCCGTGGGATACATAGTTTAGTCAAAGTCCTCATGTTGATCCAATGGTGCTAACATCATCTTCTTCGTTTGAACCAAAAATGGAGGGAGAACGCCATTGAAACAGAGCTCAAACATCAACCTCCTCCTCACTCAGGCTCCCTCAAATCTCCATCAAAATTCATGATCTAAAGCACTAAATCACTCTAAATTGAACACTGAATCTAATCCTAGCCTCTGAATTCATTGAATCAACCTCTAACCTAAAACACGATCAAGAATCAAAATTATGCTCAGACATCAATTGTCACCATTCTTCAAATTGAAAGGTTCAAAATGCTCACCACATTACCCTGATCAGTTCTTGCTATAATACTCATATTATCTCTCAATATCCAGCATGTTCTTGATCCAAACAGAAATTGTGTCAGCTCATTGATCATCACAAAATCCTCTCTAAGTTTCCAGAAACGATCTCCTAACCACCTACTATCAATCTAACCTAACAAATTAACCTAATTCTTCTTGAATTAAGGTGAGGAATGAAAGTTACCAACCTGTGAATTCTTGAGTAACAGATGCAGCAATTCTTCAATTCAAACCCTTCTACAACTCCAAAATCATTCAATGTACCAAGTTCTTGCTTCTGTATGCAAGAGAATTGATGGAAAAACGCCTGGAACTCCAAACTTGATAATGACTTACAGGTGCTGAAATTCAATTGCAAGAACACGATCCTTCAAGGCTTTGGCTATGGAATTGATCTGGAATCATTCAGTATCCTCCATAGAAGTTGTTGAAAACCAAAAGAAAGGGAGAAGATGGTGTGGAATGCAGAAACCGATCTCAAGTTGCAATGAACAATGTGAAGTTGCAAAATCTCTTATCTCCCTCAATTCTCACCAACCTTTCACTTGAACCCCTTCTAATCAATATATAGATGATGTTGGACCTCTCTAGAACCTTCTGGAATCATCCAAGGAGATGTTGAATTCCTCATGTCATCCAAAATACCATCTCATGCCATAATCACACCAATTCTGGTTTCCCTTGTTGCAGCAGCTTGTTATGATCCCAAAATCTCCCTAAGTGAGACATTAGAGGTTTTACAAGGCCTTGGAAGCTTGTGTATTGATCTCTCATGTGTTTTTGCAAATGTTACTTAATATGCAAGCAACTACTTTTCAAAGCAAGTCCACAAATTAGACCTCAAATCAAAATTGTGGCTAAACCAATGTTCTTATAATGTTTTTTTAGAGTCAAAGTGATATATTACATGCCTTGTTTGGATGTGTAGATCAAAAATATCAATTTCCAACTTTGGTTTATTTAACTTATACCCTTATTTTAGGTCATTTTTGCAACTTTGAGCTACAAGCATTTCCAACATATCATGACCTCCTTACTAGCCTTAAAAACATCATTTTGGACAAGTTTTATGTTGAACATTTTTCCATTTGAAGCTTGGAAATAGGAGTTATGGCCTTATGCTTGAAATGACCTGTAATCTCCAAATGTCCAAAATGCCCTTGACTTGTCAAAGCCATAACTTGAGCTCTACAAATCCTATCAAGGACTTATAGTACTCTCTAGAAAGCTAAGAGAATAAGGAACAACATTCATGTTAACCAAAAGTTCATAGGAATCATCCTTCTTGGGCAAAAGTTTGATGCAAGTTGGGCAACTTTCAAGCCCCCAAATTCACATACCTCAGATGACCTGTAACTTGTCAAAGTCATAACTTGAGTTCTACAAATCCTATCAAGGACTTCTAGTACTCAAATTAAAGCTAAGCTCAAGCTCTACAACATTAATGTTGGGGGTAAGATGATATGACAATCACATCTTGAGCTAAATTGCCTTGAAGATAGGGATCAAACTAGGGGATTTTACACTGTCAAGCCTTAGAAACCCTAGCTTGAAACTTCTCAAACTCTTCAATCATGATGAGTTGACCTTGGAATCATCCTTATAACACCTCAATGCATCAATCCATGATCACATGGCCTTTGAATTAGGTATCAACCTTGTTCAAATCATCAGTTTGACCTAGGGTTGACCCAGTCAAACCCTAATTACACCAATCATGGCTGAGGCTTCTTAATGTTGCACCATGACCTGTCTAGGCTTCATGATGGATTTCAAGACATCTCATAAGCTCTCTCAAGGCTTCAAGTCCATCCTTATGGCTTCAGAATCATCTGATGACTTCCCACAACTCTCAAGTTAGGAGACACACCCTCTTGGTTTCAACCACTCTCTCTGAGGATCTTTTAACTTCTCTGACAAGGATATCAACGCTTGAACCCTTGAATAACCTTCTCAACTAGCTTCATAGTCTTGTGTAGCCCTTAATGGGTAATCATACCTCTTGATCTCCTGCATAAATGTCAATGAAATGCAAATGATAATGCTAATGTGAATGAAATGAAACACAAGCTAGGTAAAGAAATGTTGGGCAAATTTTGGGGTGCAACAGCTGCCCCTATTAAAACGGCTTGGACCTGACTGGGTGAGGAGCGAACGGCAATCAAACAATCAAGGTACGAGACAGTTGAATACCAACAAACCCAGAAATTTGCCAACTGCATAAGTACACGGTACTCTGATGGGAACAAATCTTCGGAAACTGAAATATTAGTTGCACGACAACTAGCTGGGGGATTGGTCACACGGTAACCGGCGATACATGGTCAATCATGCCGTCAGGCATCAACATTCCTCGGGACTCATCAGGTCAACAATCAAGTTAATCATGTCGTCGGGCATTCAAAGAAATTTTCGGGCGTCAGCCGGCCTTCGTCGTTAAGTCGAGAATAGCATTCTCGGTCAATCATGAAACCAATTGGGGATATCCAACTTCTACCATCAGGAACTCCGCATCAGCTGAGAGAACTGCTTCGTCAATATGTTGGACTTCAATCATCAAGTCTTCGAGGGAAGTTTTCAACTTCGCTGTTTAAAACCTGCTGGGGATGACACATCTCCGCTGGGGATTCTGGAGAACTATCAAGTCACTCTGCTTCGGGGTCCAGGAATCATTCTGGGTGAATCATCTCTGCTGAGGACTTCAAGAATCATTTTGAACAAATAACTTCATTGGGGACTTCAAGAATCATCCTGGACTAATAACTCTGCTGGAGAATTCAGGAATCATCCTGAGCAAACATTCTGCCGGGGACTCTAAGCATCAGCTTGAGCAATCAACTCTGGCGACTTCACTGGGGATTTTAAGAGTCATCTTAAACGAGCGTCTTCGTTGGAGAATTCAAGAATCATCTTGGGCGAGCGACGTTGTTGGGGAATTCAAGAATCATCTTGTGCAAGCGACTCTGCGGAGGAACACCTGCAAAACAAGAACGGTAAACGACCTAGCTCATGTTTCATATGCATATGCTTTGACGACGGTGCAATGCTCCACACGGTGGAAATGCTACGCATTTATGATAAATGCTATGTGTCGCTTTCGCGAAAATAAGGTGCCGGCATGACAGAAGAGTCGCCACCTTTCGTTATTTATCCCTCAGAGCGGGAAAGGAAACGATCGGAAAAAACCTAATGAAAAAAAAGGGTAAGACAAGGTCATCGCAACCATTGTCTGGGTTCGGGAGTCGGTTACGCAAGGGGAAGGTATTAGCACCCCTCACGTCCGTCGTACTCGACGGGATCCTCGCTTGTTTGTTTACTCGGACGGGTTGGTTTTATTCTATCTACCTATCGAGGCTGGCTGAAAAAGAAAAGAAAAAAGACTCGGCAAAGCGTCGCACTTTATGCCTACGTATTCTCATCAGAGAATGAGAAATCAGAGTCAACGTAGTTCGGCCTACGAAGGATTATGGGGGAAGGTAGCTCGCCAAGACATCGTCATCTTGTGCCTACGTACTCTCAACAAGCATGAGAGATCAGAGCTCACGTAGTTCGGGAAACTACAGCTTATTTCCTGTCTTTTACGAAAGAAATGTTTTTTTATTGTGTTTGCGATTTCAACCGCACTAGAGACTATGACCTGAGAGTGAATGCGTCGCATGTCACCCAAAGGGTACCATACTAAACATCCAGACTATGGAAAAGAAACTCTCCCACAATCCTTTCTCAGATAGCTTAAGGCTCGTAACATACGAAAGAAATCATTCATGATTACTGTATCTTAAAACTGTTTTGAGATGAGAAGAGAAACAGGCCCAACTAGGAGGGAGACTATCAAGTCCTACTGTTGTCATGCCATGGATTCATCCTATGGTTGAGGTTTGAACAGGGAACTCCTAGATGTTGTCATGCATAGGTTTTCAACCTAAAAAGTCTATCATCAAATCCTTATCAAAGGAAATGAGAGTCCTAAGGGATCATGTCAATGATACACCAAAATAGACAAAGCATCAGTTTAACAGTAAAAATGCATGCAATGCAAGTGAGGGAGGAAATGTGTGTGGGGCTTCAGCCTCCACAAGCTCATCTCAACCTCCAGCCAGTCATGAAATAACAGTAATCATACTGAAATATAAACAACATGCTATCAAGCAATAAACAGTAAACTGCAATCATACAGATAAAAGAAATGAAATGCCATCAGGCAAACAAACCACATGGGCAAGGGAGCTGGGCTCTACCGAATACCCGCAAGCAAAGCCACGCAATAACAATACAAGCAGAGGGAGCAACTCAACCTCTAATGCAATCATGCTCCTAGATTCTACTTATTCTAGATGAACTTATTCTAATGCAACAGACAAGTTAAACAAAACACACAATACAGAAAAGAAAAACAGAAGAAAGCTTCAGCTCCTCCAGCAGCAACTCAGTCTTCAGACTTCAATCACTTGACAAACATCAGTTTGCTTTTCCAGGTTTCACCCTACAACATGATTTTCAACTCATCTTCTCCCCTAAGCTTCAGCTTCTTTGATTAACTCCACCTTCAGGCTTCACCATCTTCAGGGATCTTCAAGTATCCACTTGATCTTCATGCTCTTCAAGTTTCAGCTGGAATGGCAGTCTTCAAGGATTCATCCTCTTCAATAATATTCAATGAAGTCTTCATCTTCATGCTTAGGCTCTGCATCTCTCAAGACAATCAAAACCAGAGAAAAATCACTTACTGAATAAGATGGGGGATATTGAACTGCTTATTTGATCACCAAAGGTGACCTATAAGGGTTCAATATCAAAGGACTGGTTCCCTCAAAAGTTTATACCTCCTGGGTATAGCACTTATCCCTCCAAAGGATAGAGGTTTAATACCCTGGAAGGATTCTGAATCATAGGGAGGAAATGGATGTGAAGGATACTATCCATGTTAGAGAAAGAAATTATCTACATCTAAGCTCTTCCTAATCCTAACCCTAAAACAATACAAAAAGAAGAAGAACAAGCTCCTCAAGCTCCCTTAATGCCTCTTCAAGTCTTCAATCATGCTTCTAGTATGCTCCACCATGCTCCACAAAAGAGATACCAAGCTCCTCAAAACCAAAGGAAAAACTCCAAAGCAAAGCAAACTAAACAAAACATGCCCTAAAGGCAAACACAAACAATCATTCAATTCAAAAAATCAACCAAAAATAGTATATTATCATATTAAATCCTAATATAAATTCTAGGGGATCCTACATAACTACCCTTAAGTCCCATATACTCCCCATAGACTAAATTGCCCCACAAACCCTAAATCTAAAAATTGTTATTGACCTATGTTAAAGTTTTAAACCAAATTCTACACTACTTAGAACTACCTAATTAAAACTACCCTAAAAAATCATCACAAAAATATGGCATTAATTCAGGGGGAACCTAAAACATTCATCTAACTACCCTAAAAAAGATTGGATTAAAAATCCTAAGGGAACTACCCTAATTAAATTCTACAAGTTCACATATCAACTAAAAGAATTAAAAAAGCAATTAAAGGTATAAATGTGCAAAAAATATAAAAAATGACATAAAAATGGAAATTTTATGGTTTTATATTTTTCTTGACAGAAAATGGAAAATGTGAAAAAAATCCCCATGAGAAAATATTCATTTTTCATTTTATTATGAATTTTTAAAGTGAAATAAAATTTGGAGTAATATTAATATGAGAAATGATGAGGTGGGTGCAAGAAGAAATAAAATTCAGTTTAAATTCATATCTGGGCCCAGCATGGGGGGTGGCGTTAGAAACACGCCTGGGCCCATTTAATTCAGAAAACAAATGATAAATCCAGAAAAAAAAAAGAGAAAACGCGTGGTGTAAGTAGTAACTCGTTTCAGTTCATTTTGCAGTTAGGCTTGGATTGGGGGTGCAGGAAACAAATTCACGTGAGGCCCATGCTGGTACGTTAGTGAAACGCGGCGTTTCACGCCCAGAACTCCCTCCACATTCGCGTTTGAATATCAGCCATCCGATGGCTTTTTCAGTCAACGAGTCTTGCACAGATCCAACGGCAATGATTTCATCTTCAACCTTGGTCATTTAGGGTTTGCAGAATCCATGAAACACGAGTTCCATGCATCAATCTTCCATCTCGTCGTGCGCCCTCATTTCTCCACCAAATCACACGATCTAAGAATCAACCTTGGCCTATTTTTCACGTAGATTCCAACTGTAGCATTGGTTTGTATTAAAACATCATAAATCACGCAAACTGAACGGTGTACTTCCATGAACTCAAACTTTCTTCAGTTTTCAACCTTCATCAAACTCAACATTCTTTATATAGAAATGATCCTCATGCTATACTGATTGAAACTAGCCAAAAAATCATGCATTATCATCCCTTATACAACATGTTCTAACTCCATCAAGAATTGACCACCATTGATGAATCTTCTCCAATCAGTCTCAAACTCATTAAAATGAACCACCTAAATGTCTCTAATTGTTTTACAACAACAATTCATCCTAGCCATGCCTAAAGTAAGGTGTAGAAGTGATTTTGCATACCTTGCTCTTGGACATGGTAGGTGGTGAAAAGCTTCAATCCAAGCCTTGTAGCTCCTCATGAATGGTCCCTAGGTGATGAACAATCCTCTGTTTGCACAAGATTTGATGGAAATGGCTTGTATCTCAAGATCCAATGCCTTTTGCTTCTTTGCAACTTCAATTGGAATGCTCTCAATTCTTCATCAATGGAACCTCACTCTAGCATGAACATACTCAGGGATGTTTTGTGTAGATGATTTGTGAAGAAAAAATGGAAAGGTAATGAAGAGAAAAATGAAGATTCAATATGATTTGCAAAATGAAGTTTTTGGATTCAATCTCTATTCTCTACCACCATTAACATCAACAATCACCAACCATTCACCAATGCAGATTGTATTCAATATATAGACTAATTTAGAAAGGTCTAGAAACCTCCTAGAATCTTCTAGTAAGAACTTGAAGTTTTCATGCCATGATAACTTGCATTTCACTTCTCACCACATGATATATCATGACAAAATCCCTTGTAACTTGGGTAACTAACTTGAATTTATCCCCTAATGACATTTTGGACAAGTTACCATGCATTTCCTCCTTGTTTATTAAGCTTTTCTTTGTTTTGGTTTGGTACCCCCATTATGCAAGCAACCAAATTACAAAGCAACCCTAAGATGCAAGCCTCAAATAAAAATTGTGGCTGAACCATTGTTCTTAAAATGTCATTTGGAGTCAAAAATGACCTATCATATGACATGGTTTGGATTTGTAACTTGGATTTTATGATTTTCCATTTCACTTGAATTAACTTATGCCTCATTTTTAGGCCATTTTTATCACTTTTTGCTATGAGCCTTTTCAACATCTCATGACCACCCTACTAGCCTTAAAACATCTAAGCAACTTTGATGTTGAAGGTTTTTCCATTTGATGCTTGGAAGTAGGAGATATGGCCATATGCTTGAAATGACCTATAACTTCCAAATGACCAAAATGCCCTTGGCTTGTCAAAGCCATAAGTTGAGTTCTACAAATCCTATCAAGGACTTCTAGTACTCTCTAGAAAGATAAGAAGATGCTCTTCAAACATTCATGTTGACCAAGATATCATAGGAATCATCCTACTAGGGCAAAAGTTGTTTGCAAGTTGGGTGACTTTCAAGGACCCAGATTCACATACCTCAGATGACCTGTAATTTGTCAAAAACCATAACTTGAGCTCTGCAAATCCTATCAAGGACTTCTACCACTCAAATTAAAGCTAAGACCAAGCTATACAACACTCATGTTATGGGGAAGATGATATGACAATCACATCTTGAGCTAAAACTGTCTGGAAGATAGGGATCAAACTAGGGGATTTTACACTGTCCATCCTTAGAAACCCTAGCTTAAAAACTTCTCAAACTCCTCAATCATGATGAGTTGGTCTAGGAATCATCCTTATGGTATCTCAATACATCCTTCCTTGATCCCATGGCTCTTGGATTAGGTCTCAACCTTCTCCAAATCATCAGTTGACCTAGGGTAGACCCAGTCAAAAACCCTAGTTCTATCATTCATGGTTGAATCTTTTGAATTCTTGCCCAATGACCTCTCTGGGCTTCATGATGGCTTTCAAGACATCTCATAAACTTTCTCAAAGCTTCAAGTCCATTCTTCAAAAGTCTCAGAATCATCTGAGGAGCACCCACAACTCTCAAGTTATGAGACACACAACCTTGGTTTCAACCAATTCCTCTGAGGATCTCTTGAACTTTCTGATAAAGGTATCAACCTTCAAAACACTTGATGGGTAAATAAATGTTGGTCAAATTTTAGGGTGCAACAGCTGCCCCTATTCAAACGGCTTGAACCTGACTGGGTGAGGAGCGAACGGCTCTCAGCCAATCAAGGTGCGAGACGGTTGAATACCGGTAAAACCCGAAAAATTTGCCAGCTGCTCAACTCTTCGAACACTGGAATAATAGCTGCACGAGAAACTATCTGGAGAAATACTGATCTGACATCGCTGTCAGTTTATCCACATTAAATCATCATCAGACAACCAAAACACACCCAACATCGCCGCTGGAAGACTAGAGAAATTGACATCGCCGTTAGAAACAAACAAAATACCCAATATCGCCGCTGGAAAACTAGATCACCTGACATCGCCGCTGGAGAACTAGATCACCTGACATACCCAACATCGCCGCTGGAGAACTAGAGAAGCTGCCAAATACCCAACATTTCTGCTGGAGAACTAAATCTGACATAGCCGTCGATCAACCAAAATACCCAACATCGCCGCTGGAGAACTAAATCCGAATCACCTAACATCGCCGTCAGAAACAAAACACCCAACATCGCCGCTGGAGAACTAAAGGATCTGAATCACCTAACATCGCTGCTGGAAGACTAGATCAACTTGCCATACCCAACATCGCCGCTGGAAAACTGAAGAAACTCTGTCAAAACACCCAACATCGCCGCTGGAGCACTAAATCTGACATCGCCGCCGGACAATCAAAATACCCAACATCGCCGTTGGAGAAATAGAGAATCTGACATCGCCGTCATAAACAAACATAACTCTGAGAGACATTTGGCATCGCCGTCGAACAAACATCCAACATCGCCGCTGGAAAACTAGCATTATCTGGGAAACACCCGACATCGTCGTCGAGTACTCAACATAATCTCTGCTGGGGAGTTAAAGAGTCTGACATTGCCGTGAAACAAACATCCAACCTCGCTGCTGGAAACAAACATAATCTGACCTCGCCGTCAAAACAAACATCCAACATCGCCGTCGGAAACAAACATAATCTGACCTCGCCGTCGAATCCAAAATACCCAACATCGCCGCTGGAGAACTGAAGAGTCTGACATCGCCGTCGGACAACCATCCAACATCGCCGCCGGAAACAAACATAATCTGACCTCGTCGTCGAATCCAAAATACCCAACATCGCCGCTGGAGAACTGAAGAGTCTGACATCGCCGTCGGACAACCATCCAACATCGCCGCTGGAAACAAACATAATCTGACCTCGCCGTCAAAACAAACATCCAAAATCGCCGCCGGAAACAAACATAATCTGACCTCGCCGTCAAAACAAACATCCAACATCGCCGCCGGAAACAAACATAATCTGACCTCGCCGTCAAAACAAACATCCAACATCGCCGCCGGAAACAAACATAATCTGACCTCTCCGTCAAAACAAACATCCAACATCGTCGCCGGAAACAAACATAATCTGACCTCGTCGTTAAAACAAACATCCAACATCGCCGCCGGAAACAAACATAATCTGACCTCGCCGTCAAAACAAACAAACCTCCAACATCGCCGCTGAAGAACTACAAAGGAGCTGACATCGCCGTCAGGATGAAGAAACTTCATTGGGGAATTGGTTACACGGTAACCGGTAATACGTAGTCGATTGTGCCATTAGGCATTCTGCATTACTGAGATAACTGCTTCATTAACACGGGCAGACTTCAATCATGGAGTCTTCAAGGGAGATTTCAACTTCGCCGTCGGAAACCTGCTGGGGAGGACGCTTCGCCGCTGAGGAATCTGGAGAACTATCAAGCAACTCCGCTCCGGGGGTCCAGAAATCATTCTGGATGAATTAACTCTGCTGAGGACTTCAAGAATTGTCTTGAACAAATAACTCTGTCGGGGACCTTCAAGAATCATCTTGAACTGATAACCGTTCTGAGCAAACACTTTGTTGGGGATTACAGGAATTATCCTGGACAACTCTTGCCGGGGACAAACCAATCACGGCTTGAGCAGCTTCCAAGGACTCGGCTCTCTTGGGGCTTCAGGAACCATCCTGGGCGATCTTAGCTGGGGACTCTAAGTTTCAACTTAAGCAACCAACTCTGGAGACTGCACTGGGGTCTTAAGAATCATCTTAAGCAAACGGCCCTGCTGAGGATTTCAAGAATCATCTTGAACTGAAGACTTCGCTGGGGATCTCAAAAATCATCTTGAGCAACTTATCCTTCGGCGGAACACCTGTAAAACAAGAATGGTAACAACCTAGATCATGTTTATGATGCATATGCTTCGGCGCCATGCTCCACACGGTGGAAATGCTATGCGTTTATGCTAAATGCTATGCAATCATGCACCATGATGCGATCCTGTCACCAAAATAAATGCCGAGGGGGAAATCCTCCTGTCAAGGAGAAAGAACTACTCAGATAGAGGAATCATCCTGCTGAGGAGAACGTGGATACGCCAATATCAATTGGACTCCGTCCGGGGAAATGATCTTTAGTTGACTGCTGCGGGGAAACAACTTCAGCTGATCAACACCCCCCCTGGGGAATACTACTCATGGTCTGATCACCTCCTAAGGATTCGGCTCTCTTGGGTATTTGCAAACTCGGCTGAGGAAGAAGAAATCCTTTTGCTTCGCTGGAGAGAGTACAACTCTGGGGAAGATACGGCATCAGCTGTTCAACGCTCTGCTAGGGAAAACCACTCATGGTCCCAACTGCTTCGCTGGAGAGAGTACGACTCTGATGAGGGACTTCAATTCCGCTGGGTGAAGAGGGACTCATCCGACTTCGGGGGAGAGTACCACTCTGCAGGGGAATACAGTATCAACTGTTCCAACACGCGACTGGGGAAGAGGGAATTATCCGACTTCGGGATAGAGTATGACTCTGGTGGGGAATCTCAATTCCGCTGGAGACTTCAGTCTGACAACATTAGTTGCTGCATACTCCGGCGTACGAGCAGTTTCCTGCGAAACCTGCATTTGTGACCCGGTGCGGGGGGAGAATACGAGCTTCGGCGACTTTACTGGGGAAAACACGAGCTTCGGCACCCGAACATTTCTATGAAACCTGCACTTGTGACCCGATGCGGGGGGAGAAATCATGCTTCGGCGCGTGACTCAGCTGAGAAGATGACGATCCTTCGGGACGCGTCTGCTTGGGGAGAGAATCCTCTCTGCCTGGGGAGACATATCACTGCTCACGGTCCTGCGTTCAGACTTTGCGGGGGAGAGTCTACTGAACTCTGCTGGAGAAGGAGGAATCATTCTGCTTCGGGGATATCAATCCTGGTCTGCTGAGAATAATCTCGCATACGCCCTACGGAGACCGACCCTTCTGGGTAACACTTGCTGGACTGTTAAGTCTGATGAGGAGTACCTGTGTATCAACACTGCTGGGGATATCAATCCTTAGCTACTCATGGTATAACTCTGTTGGAGATGTACTGATCCTATCAAGGAAACACCTCTGATATCTGCGGAAGATAACAATCCATCACTGAACTTGAGTCTCACTTTGCCGAGGAAAACAACCCTGAACGGTCTTTTTTGAACACCCTAAGCCCTTATATGGTACGAAGCAATCTGCTGAGAAATAACTCTTCTCTGGCTGACATCAAAATCTACCAGTCTAGAGATTACTCAATGAGGGGATCATCGCCGACCTCTGCTTGAGGAATGAGTCAATGACCTAGACTCGGAGGGAAAGGGAGTCATACTCGGACTCTGTGGGGATACAACATTGCATCAGTCCCACTGCTGGGGAAATAAACCCAAATTTGCCGGTCAGGGAAAGCTTCAGTCTCAACCTACTTGGGAAAATAGCACATCAGGCTAATCAACGTTCAATGCTTGGGCTGGCCATACTCTGTCGGGGATATCAATCCCGCCCTACTAAGGCTGATCTTGACCCAACTCTGATAAGGGATAAATGCCATCTCAATTTGCTGCAGTCTCAAACTGCTCAGGGGAAACAATCTCAGACTGTACATCTCTGCTGAGAAACAATCTTGGTTCAACAACGTCAACACAGGGGATACAGACTACCAATCATGGAGCTGAGTAACAGGTTAGGCTGTAGGATAACAATCCAATGACAACAAGGCTTCTTCAGAAGGATCAGGTTTTGGCCCGACACTCAACTCTTGCTAGGGTGAACAAACTCATTTGAACAACTTGCCCCAGTACAATTCAACTTGCCCCAATCCGACTCTTGGGAAAATTCATTCTGGACAGAAAGCAGCTGGTAACAAGACAATCCTCAGATGGCCTGTCCCGACATCTGTACAACGGGAGGATTCATCCTCCACTAACCAACTCTCAGCATGGTTGGCTTCAATATCTCTGAAGTAGTTTGCCCCTGAACGAGCGATGAGCGACTCAACATGCTCTGATTGAACACTGGAGGGATCTGCCCTCAAATCGCAAGAATTCTGGATAACTGCCCCTGATTGGGTCTCGAGAGGATTCACTTCCGACCAACCGCTTCTTGCATAAACTGCCCCATAATCAACTGATACTCCGGGACTTATCCTCAGACAAACTGATTCAAAACTCACAGGAAGTCAGTGCCCCAAATTCACAGGGTTTCGCAGCATATCATTCTGGTCCAGACCTCTGACGATTCAGTCCTGATTGACTATTCCCTGTTGAAGTTCCTCCGTATCAGCTACTGACCTGCAATTAAAATTGTTTATTCACGAATGGTAATTTTAATGCAGTGTTCATGCAAATTTCGAAAAATTGCACTCACTCATTTACGTGTCATGCTAGTGAGTGACGAATGAACCAAAGAGTTCAAACGTAGTGCTGATTCGATCAGTGAAAAATACAATAAGGATATGATTAGCAAATCATGAAGGAGTCAGGTTACTCAACCTTATCGTAATGCGCTTTCAGAATAAACCCTGCCTCAATTAGGTCTTTTAAGGGTTGTATCGTGGTCGGGTTCACGGTTCGTGAAACAAAGGATATTTGGTTCAAATTATGATTTGTACCCACCCTTTCTACGTGATGTTCTCCGATCCTAAAGTTCAGTTAACTTAGCTCGAGCGCTCGCCTCTTCGAGAGGTATGTTGGATATTGGGGACAACTGGTTAAAGAATTCACAAGGTTTTCGGAGTGACAGTTACTCCTTTTTCGTTTTCGGTGTCTGTATCTACACGACTTTGTCCTTGTTTGAGGATTTTTCTTTTTATATCCTTTCTTTTTCATTCTTTTGATTCCCTAATTTTTGCCTGGACTGACTCTTCAAAGTTCTTTTCGAATTTTCTTTTGAAGTCCAGCGGGATGCCCTGATTTTTGCCTAAGTATTTTCTTTCCAGCTTTTTTCTTTTTCTTTTTACTTAGCGGGCTCTCTTTTTTTTTCTTGGAACAAAGTCGTGTGACACTGATTGTCTTGATTGCTCCGAAAGGATTGCAACCGTCTCACTCCTGATCGGCGAGGTTTAACCATTGTGGTTGACGAGGTACGACCTCTGGGGAGGAATATGATGTGATTGGTCCTCGAATTCGGTCAAGCTAACTGACAACTACCCTGCCCCGGGTTAAGGTGTGAGGGTTTAAAAGTCCGGAAAAAAAAAACTCCTACTTCTCGGCTCGAAGTGGTTAACAAGGGATTCTCTTCCTTATCTCTCCGGTGTTTAGGGATTTGAAACAATGCCTTGTACGTCATAGGCAAGGTTTTATCCGAAAGCATACGATCATTGGTTATGAGTATTCAGTTTCGTCATCCTCCCTCCAATCTTTGCTAATCATAGTGATAAAGTGGAGTGAATAAAATGCAAGTGTCAGTGCAATGCAGTAAATGAGTGACAACGACATAACTAATTCATAAAAAATGCATAGTCACTTTATTAATATTACCATTCGAAACATACAATGTTTAACAGCAAGTAGTAACTAACAGAAAAGAAACTACGAATACAAATGATAAAAAGTCCGAGGACTGCCAATGCTGAGGACGTCTGCCTGTCTGGACCACTGGCTTCTGAACATAACCCTCTGAATCTGCGAGCTCAGACAGCTGAGAGGTTGTCACGCACAACCAAAACTCCTTCTGGAAAGGAAATGCACCCTTTATCGATCAACTGTTGCACTTTCGCCTGAAAAGCCTTGCAATCTTCAGTTGAATGCCCCGAAGATCCACCATGGTAACCACACTGAGCATGGGGATTGTACCCTGGAGGGTAAGGCTCTGGCACGGGCTTGAGAGCTTTCGGTTCCACCAAAGAATTCTGAATCAACTGTGGAAGAATCTGGCTATATGGCACAGGCACTGGATGGAAAGGAGCATTCCTTCGTTCCAAGTGGTTGCGAGGTCTCTTTAGATTCTGGTGCTGGTATTCTTTCCGCAAAGGAGCGAGAGGTCGTTGTTTCTGAATGGCAACGGCCGCTTGCGTCCTTGAACTCGATCCAGGTAGAAACTGCGAGCGAGGCGATTCAGTCACCAAAAGTCGCGAGACATATTCAAGATCTTTCTTAGCTTCAGGCAAAGGAGTGGAATCATTCACCTTTTCTGCAGGGTACGGGATAAACTTTCCCGATGCTCTCATGCCGCCCGGCACAAACCTAATTGTCCTTGAGTCAATAAGGTCTTGAATCTTATTCTTGAAAGCCTTACATGTTTCAACATGGTGCCCCGGTGCTCCTGAGTAGAAATCACAATGTGTGCTGAGATCAAAGTCCGATGACACGTCATTTGGTGGGTCCAAAGTCCGAAGCTTGAGAACATGGTTCTGAACCAACAGTGGCAACAGCTGGGCATAACTCACAGGTATTGGGTCCACAGCTCTATCAAGTAGCTTCTTCTTTTGATTATGACCTTCAGGGTTATTCTGAGATGCCTGGCGCGACTGCTGACGAGACAGGTCTCGAGCTTCATGCTGTGTAGCGGATCCATGAGGTCCACTTGGCTTCATCACAGGTGGCACTGACGGCAATGGAGGAAGCACTTTGGTCTCCACCTTGGGTGCTTGACCACTCTCCTTTTTTAGCATACTTCTCACCACTCCCATGAGGAAGCTCAACTGATTCTGCAGCTGCTGATTCTCTTCTCTGAGTACTTGCTGGTCCAGGCGCACTGCCTGTATGTCATTCATGACCTGCCCCAACTGGCTTTGAATTTTCCCCAACTCAGCTTGTACCTGCTCCATTAGTCTGAGTTGCTCGATTCTGAGTCAAACCTGCAAACACAAGGGTTAGAAGACAAGCCCCGACTTCCGTCATGCAAGATGAATTATGCTAATGCCATGGGTGTCTGTACGTTTAGGAGATCACCCCTAATTCTGGTGTCAACGTGCCAACATAGTGTCAATGCAGTGATAAGACTGGATCCATTCATGGAAGAAAATATCTCATATTGTCTTGGACACCAGAATCAGGGTACGAAATGCGCCTGCAGCACAGACACCTGCTAATGGGATGCAAAATGAATATGCGAACTAATGCAAAATGCATTCATGCAATAATATATCCGGATAGCTGCTGTTGCGGAGATTTTGTATCAACAAAACCATGACGCAGCTCTGTCAAGAACAACCACTGATAAGAAGAAAACCCCGGCGTAGGACAAACAAATCTGATCTGCCAGGAAACAACCATCTGATAGGACCATATACACGGGATCATAATTCTGCTCTGTCAATAAACAAAAGTCTGATGATAAAGTCCTTGGATGTATGATCAAGAGATATCTGTTGATGAAGTCTTCAGACCCCAAATCAAAAATCTGCCCTATCAAGAACAAACATACAACTGCTGATGAGATCTTCAGACCCCCACTCAAAATCTGCTCTATCTAGAACAAACCACTGATGCCGATACTCTGATTAGACCTGCTCTATCAAGAACAGACATACACCTGAGGATAAGATCCTATGATCAAAACCTGCTCTATCAAGAACAGACAAACACCTGATGATAAGATCCTCTGATCAAAAACCTGCTCTATCAAGAACAGACAAATCTGCAACTGAGAAACCCCTGGTACCAATATAACTGATTCACTGTAAAGAAAACCAGGTAGTCTGAAGGTCAAAGTTTCCTGCAATAAACCCGATCCCACTCACAGGTATGGACCTAAACTGACTCAAGGTACGGCATCCTATGCGTTCATCAGCGTCACAGACTTTCAAGAGGGGTGATACGATACCCAGAAGGTGTGGCCTCACCAGCTCATGAAGAGGCCTCACTTAGCTGAATCGCAAATGATCGGTCCCCAGAGTCGATAATCCACCAAACCAGCAACCGTCTCAACCCAAAGGGTTGAAAGTGAAGCCAACCGGATGAACCTCGTCTGAGTGTGGATTTCATGAGACACTAGTGCCTGCAAAGCAAGCACGCGCCCACTAATTTCCACTCTAAGTCTATAGTGCACTCAAGCCTGGGTCTGGCTTCTCACTCATCAGAACTCCCATCCCACAACAGCACAAATAATCATATTATACTGAAAATAAAATGCGGGGAAATAAAGTGCGAGAAGTAAATTGCGATAAATAAACGCAAACCCAACAAGTAAACATACAAGCGCTAGGAATGACTCTCATAGGGGAAACCAGAGAACCAGAGATTCTGGGTTCGATCCCCAGCAGAGTCGCCAGCTGTCGCTTTCGCGAAAATAAGGTGTCGGCATGACAGAAGAGTCGCCACATTTCGTTATTTATCCCTCAGAGCGGGAAAGGAAACGATCAAAAAAACCTAACGAAAAAAAAGGGTAAGACAAGGTCATCGCAACCATTGTCTGGGTTCAGGAGTCGGTTACGCAAGGGGAAGGTATTGGCACCCCTCACGTCCGTCGTACTCGACGGGATCCTCGCTTGTTTGTTTACTCGGACGAGTTGGTTTTATTCTATCTACCTATCGAGGCTGGCTGAAAAAGAAAAGAAAAAATGACTCGGCAAAGCGTCACACTTTATGCCTACGTATTCTCATCAGAGAATGAGAAATCAGAGTCAACGTAGTTCGGCCTACGAAGGATTATGGGGGAAGGTAGCTCGCCAAGACATCGCCATCTTGTGCCTACGTACTCTCAACAGGCATGAGAGATCAGAGCTCACATAGTTCGGGAAAACTACAGCTTATTTCCTGTCTTTTACGAAAGAAATGTTTTTTTATTGTGTTTTGCGATTTCAACCGCACTAGAGACTATGACCTGAGAGTGAATGCGTCGCATGTCACCCAAAGGGTACCATACTAAACATCCAGACTATGGAAAAGAAACTCTCCCACAATCCTTTCTCAGATAGCTTAAGGCTCGTAACGTACGAAAGAAATCATTCATGATTACTGTATCTTAAACTGTTTTGAGATGAGAAGAGAACAAGCCCAACTAGGAGGGGGGACTATCAAGTCCTATTGTTGTCATGCCATGGATTCATCCTATGGTTGAGGTTTGAATAGGGAACTCCTAGATGTTGTCATGCATAGGTTTTCAACCTAAAAGTCTATCATCAAATCCTTTATCAAAGGAAATGAGAGTCCTAAGGGATCATGTTAATGATACACCAAAACAGACAAAGCATCAGCTTAACAGTAAAATGCATACAAATGCAAGTGAGGGAGGAAATGTGGTGCGGGGCTTCAGCCTCCACAAGCTCATCTCAACCTCAAGCCAGTCATGAAATAACAGTAATCATACTGAAATATAAACAACATGCTATCAAGCAATAAACAGTAAACTGCAATCATACAGATAAAAGAAATGAAATGCCATCAGGCAAACAAACCACATGGGCAAGGGAGCTGGGCTCTACCGAATACCCGCAAGCAAAGCCACGCAATAACAATACAAGTAGAGGGAGCAACTCAACCTCTAATGCAATCATGCTCCTAGATTCTACTTATTCTAGATGAACTTATTCTAATGCAACAGGACAAGTCAAACAAAACACACAATACAGAAAAGAAAAACAGAAGAAAGCTTCAGCTCCTCCAGCAGCAACTCAGTCTTCAGACTTCAATCACTTGACAAACATCAGTTTGCTTTTCCAGGTTTCACCCTACAACATGAGTTTCAACTCATCTTCTCCCCTAAGCTTCAGCTTCTTTGATTAACTCCACCTTCAGGCTTCACCATCTTCAGGGATCTTCAAGTATCCACTTGATCTTCATGCTCTTCAAGTTTCAGCTGGAATGGCAGTCTTCAAGGATTCATCCTCTTCAATAATCTTCAATGAAGTCTTCATCTTCATGCTCAGGCTCTGCATCTCTCAAGACAATCAAAACCAGAGAAAATCACTTACTGAATAAGCTGGGGGATATTGAACTGCTTATTTGATCACCAAAGGTGACCTATAAGGGTTCAATATCAAAGGACTGGTTCCCTCAAAAGTTTCTACCTCCTGGGTATAGCACTTATCCCTCCAAAGGAGAGAGGTGTATACCCTGGAAGGACTCTGAATCATAGGGAGGAATGGATGTGAAGGATACTATCCATGTTAGAGAAAGAAATTATCTACATCTAAGCTCTTCCTAATCCTAACCATAAAACAAAACAAAAAGAAAAAGAACAAGCTCCTCAAGCTCCCTTAATGCCTCTTCAAGTCTTCAATCATGCTTCTAGTATACTCCACCATGCTCCACAAAGAGATACCAAGCTCCTCAAACCAAAGGAAAACTCCAAAGCAAAGCAAACTAAACAAACATGCCCTAAAGGCAACACAAACAATCATTCAATTCAAAAATCAACCAAAAATAGTATATTATCATATTAAATCCTAATATAAATGCTAGGGGATCCTACGTAACTACCCTTAAGTCCCATATACTCCCCCATAGACTAAATTGCCCCACAAACCCTAAATCTAAAATTGTTATTGACCTATGTTAAAGTTTTAACCAAATTCTACACTACTTAGAACTACCTAATTAAAACTACCCTAAAGTTCATCACAAAAATATGGCATTAATTCAGGGGGAACCTAAAACATTCATATAACTACCCCTAAAAAGATTGGATTAAAAATCCTAAGGGAACTACCCTAATTAAATTCTACAAGTTCACATATCAACTAAAAGAATTAAAAAAGCAATTAAAAGTATAAATGTGCAAAAAAATATAAAAATGACATAAAATGGCAATTTTATGGTTTTATATTTTTCTTGACAGAAAATGGAAAAATGGGAAAAAAAATCCCATGAGAAAATATTCATTTTTCATTTTATTATGAATTTTTAAAGTGAAATAAAATTTGGAGTAATATTAATATGAGAAAATGATGAGGTGGGTGCAAGAAGAAATAAAATTCAGTTTAAAATTCATATCTGGGCCCAACATGGGGGGTGGCGTTAGAAACACGCCTGGGCCCATTTAATTCAGAAAACAAATGATAAATCCAGAAAAAAAAAGAGAAACGCGTGGTGTAAGTAGTAACTCGTTTCAGTTCATTTTGCAGTTGGGCTTGGATTGGGGGTGCAGGAAACAAATTCACGTGAGGCCCATGCTGGTACGTTAGTGAAACGCGGCGTTTCACGCCCAGAACTCCCTCCACATTCACATTTGAATATCAGCCATCCGATGGCTTTTTCAGTCAACGAGTCTTGCACAGATCCAACGGCAATGATTTCATCTTCAACCTTGGTCATTTAGGGTTTGCAGAATCCATGAAACACGAGTTCCATGCATCAATCTTCCATCTCGTCGTGCGCCCTCATTTCTCCACCAAATCACACGATCTAAGAATCAATCTTGGCCTATTTTTCACGTAGATTCCAACTGTAGCATTGGTTTGTATTAAAACATCATAAATCACGCAAACCGAACGGTGTACTTCCATGAACTCAAACTTTCTTCAGTTTTCAACCTTCACCAAACTCAACATTCTTTATATAGAAATGATCCTCATGCTATACTGATTGAAACTAGCCAAAAATCGTGCATTATCATCCCTTATACAGCATGTTCTAACTCCATCAAGAATTGACCACCATTGATGAATCTTCTCCAATCAGTCTCAAACTCATTAAAATGAAGCACCTAAATGTCTTAATGGTTTTACAACAACAATTCATCCTAGCCATGCCTAAAGTAAGGTGTAGAAGTGATTTTGCATACCTTGCTCTTGGACATGGTAGGTGGTGAAAAGCTTCAATCCAAGCCTTGTAGCTCCTCAAGAATGGTCCCTAGGTGATGAACAATCCTCTGCTTGCACAAGATTTGATGGAAATGGCTTGTATCTCAAGATCCAATGCCTTTTGCTTCTTTGCAACTTCAATTGGAAAGCTCTCAATTCTTCATAAATGGAACCTCACTCTAGCATGAACATACTCAGGGATGTTTGTGTAGATGATTTGTGAAGAAAAATGGAAAGGTAATGAAGAGAAAAATGAAGATTCAATATGATTTGCAAAATGAAGTTTTTGGATTCAATCTCTATTCTCTACCACCATTAACATCAACAATCACCAACCATTCACCAATGCAGATTGTATTCAATATATAGACTGATTTAGAAAGGTCTAGAACCTCCTAGAATCTTCTAGTAAGAACTTGAAGTTTCATGCCATGATAACTTGCATTTCACTTCTCACCACATGATATATCATGACAAAATCCATTGTAACTTGGGTAACTAACTTGAATTTATCCCCTAATGACATTTTGGAAAAGTTACCATGCATTTCCTCCTTGTTTATTAAGCTTTTCTTTGTTTTGGTTTGGTACCCCATTATGCAAGCAACCAAATTACCAAGCAACCCTAAGATGCAAGCCTTAAATCAAAATTGTGGCTGAACCATTGTTCTTAAAATGTCATTTGGAGTCAAAATGACCTATCATATGACATGGTTTGAATTTGTAACTTGGATTTTATGATTTTCCATTTCACTTGAATTAACTTATGCCTTATTTTTAGGCCATTTTTAATCACTTTTTGCTATGAGCCTTTTCAACATCTCATGACCACCTTACTAGCCTTAAAAAATCATTCTAAGCAACTTTGATGTTGAAGGTTTTTCCATTTGAAGCTTGGAAGTAGGAGATATGGCCATATGCTTGAAATGACCTATAACTTCCAAATGACCAAAATGCCCTTGGCTTGTCAAAGCCATAAGTTGAGTTCTACAAATCCTATCAAGGACTTCTAGTACTCTCTAGAAAGCTAAGAAGATTCTATTCAACATTCATGTTTACCAAGAGATCATAGGAATCATCCTACTAGGGCAAAAGTGGTCTGCAAGTTGGGTGACTTTCAAGGACCCAGATTCACATACCTCAGATGACCTGTAATTTGTCAAAACCATAACTTGAGCTCTGCAAATCCTATCAAGGACTTCTACCACTCAAATTAAAGCTAAGACCAAGCTCTACAACATTCATGTTGTGGGGAAGATGAGATGACAATCACATCTTGAGCTAAAACTGTCTGGAAGATAGGGATCAAACTAGGGGATTTTACACTGTCCATCCTTAGAAACCCTAGCTTAAAACTTCTCAAACTCCTCAATCATGATGAGTTGGTCTAGGAATCATATTTATGGTATCTCAATACATCCTTACATGATCCCATGGCTCTTGGATTAGGTCTCAACCTTCTCCAAATCATCAGTTGACCTAGGGTAGACCTAGTCAAAACCCTAGTTCTATCATTCATGGTTGAATCTTCTGAATTCTTGCCCAATGACCTCTCTGGGCTTCATGATGGCTTTCAAGACATCTCATAAACTTTCTTAAAGCTTCAAGTCCATTCTTCAAAGTCTCAGAATCATCTGAGGAGCACCCACAACTCTCAAGTTATGAGACACACAACCTTGGTTTCAACCAATTCCTCTGAGAATCTCTTGAACTTTCTGATAAAGGTATCAACCTTCAAACACTTGATGGGTAAATAAATGTTGGTCAAATTTTAGGGTGCAACACTATGCAATCATACAAAATGTTGCGATCCCGTCAGCAAAATAAATGCTGAAGGGAGAATCCTCCGGTCAAGGAGAAAGAACCACTCTGGTAGGGGAAGGAATCATCCTGCCACGGAGAATAGGCCACACCAATCTCAATCGCACTCCGCATGGGGAAGCAAACTTCAGTTGACTGCTGCAGGGGAATGAAGCTCTACGAGAAAGCGATGTCAATCGCGGAAAGAAACTGCACGGCATTCGCAGCCAGAGCTTTCCTGGAGGTAACGACTCCGGCGGGGAAATACAACATCAGCTATTCAACACTCTACTGGGGACGACCAATTATGGCCCGAACTGCTTCCCAAGGACTCGGCTCTCTTGGGGAACTGCAAACTCGGCTGGGGAAGGAGGAATCATCCTGCTTGCTGGGGAGAGTAAGACTCTGCGGGGAATCTCGATTCCGTCGGAGAATTCAATCTTGAACTATCGAGTGCTGCATACTTCAGTATGTGACTCAGCTGGGGAGACGATGATCCTTCAGGGTACATATGATCGGGGAGAGAATCTCCTTTGCTTGGGGAAAACATATCAATGCTTGACAATCTCTCGTTCAGACTCTGCGGGGAGAGGTTTCCGAACTTTGCTGGAGAAGAAGGAATCATCCTGCTTGGGGATGCGCACGGAGCACTGTCTGGTATATGCTACACCTGCATCAACACAAACAAACAGACAGGATACCCTTCTCAAAAGGGACCTATCAAGGTTATCATCTTGTGACAATGTTCGAGTAATTCATTATTTCAACAATCAGTGGCCCAGGCCAGTAAGTTTATGTATGCGCATTTTGTCAAAACATCGGCGTTCTTTTTCGCAAACAAAACAGATAAATGATAAACAAACAAACATAATTGCTGAATAGTATACATTTTATTGATAACGAACCCCTGAACGGGTAAAAATGTTTTACAACAGATGCAAGCTCCTGGAATGAGGAAGCTGCGCAAATATAAAAAACATAAATATACATCAGTATATACACCAATGTCGGCAACGAGGCGTAGACGAACACCATGAGTTGATCCCTCTATGACCCACTCGACTTCGATACTTCTCCGACGCTTCAGCTTCAGAAGAGATTGATTCAGATAAACGGCCCTCAGGTCTTCTGAACCACTAAACAATGAAAGTCCACACGCGGAACGCAGGCATTTGCTTTTTCAAATCCCTAACTTTTGCCTGAATCGCCCTTCCAGGTTTTCGATTCATCGGGATACCCTTTTTTGCCAAAGTCGCCCATCCGGGTTTTCGACTTTGCGGGTGTACATTTTTTCAATTTATATCCCTAAGTTTTGCCCGAACCTTTTTCCTTTTTTATGGTTCGCCAGGATGCCCCATTTTTGCCTGGATATTCTTTTTCTTTCCAGCGGGTCGTTTTCTAAGCAAAGTATTTTTTAACTGCATCCGCGTTCACCGGGGATGCAAAATCTTCACCATCCATTGTGGATAACAACAAAGCTCCTCCCGAGAAGACCTTGCTGACAACGTACGGACCTTCGTAATTGCGAGTCCACTTGCCCCGGTGATCGGAGTGTGGAGGAAGAATCTTCTTCAGGACGAGATCACCCGTCTGAAAGCTTCTAGGACGCACCTTCTTATCATACGCTTTCTTCATTCGGCTTTGGTACAGACGACCATGTGCAATCGATGCTAACCTCTTCTCGTCCATCAGGTTGAGTTGGTTTAGTCGGTTCTTAATCCATTATGCCTCGTCGAGTTTCACGTCAACCAAAACTCGCAAATAAGGGATCTCCACTTCTAACGGTAAGACAACTTCCATACCGTACACTAAGGAGAAAGGAGTTGCCCCGGTTGAGGTACGTACCGTCGTACGATAACCGTGCAGTGCAAATGGCAGCATCTCGTGCCAATCCTTATAGGTCATAACCATCTTCTGAACAATCTTCTTGATGTTCTTATTGGCCGCTTCAACGGCGCCATTCATCTTCGGCCGGTAAGGAGATGAGTTGTGGTGTTCAATCTTGAAACTCTGGCACAGCTCCTTCATCACCTTGTTATTCAGATTCAAACCATTATCAGTAATGATCCGCTCGGGAATTCAGTAACGACAGATGATGTCCCTCTTTATGAATTTAGGCACCACCTGCTTGGTCACATTAGCATACGAGGCTGCCTCCACCCACTTGGTGAAGTAGTCGATAGCTACCAGAACGAAGCGATGACCGTTAGATGCAGTGGGCTCGATCTTACCTATCATGTTGATGCCCCACATGGAGAACGGCCACAGGGAGGACATGACGTTTAACGGGCACGGCGGCACATGAACTTTATCAGCATAAATCTGGCATTTATGACATCTCTTCGCGAATTTAAAGCAATCCGATTCCATCGTCAGCCAGTAATATCCTGCTCTCAGGATCTTTCTTATCATAGCATGCCCGCCGGCGTGCGTACCAAATGTGCCTTCATGGACTTCTTTCATGAGCATACTCGCCTCTTTCTCATCTACACATCTGAGTAGCACGAGATCGTGGTTTCTTTTATACAGAACTCCATCAGGATTGAGATAAAAATTTCCAGACAGCCTCCTCAGAGTCTTCTTATCCTGGGTTGACGCTCCCGCAGGATACTCCTTAGTCATAAGGAAGGTCCGGATGTCATGGAACCATGGCTTGCCGTCGGAGGCTTCCTCGATTCGCAAAGACGAATGTAGGTCTATCAAGACGAGAAAGGACAATTCTCGGAGCCTCATTCCAAAAATTGACTTTATACATCGAAGCCAACGTGGCTAAGGCATCAGCCATCTGGTTTTCGTCCCTGGGCACATGATGGAGTTCCACTCGATCAAAGAACGGAAGTAGCCTTCTGGCATAATTCATGTACGACACCAAATTCGATTGACGAGTCTCCCACTCCCCTTTAATCTGGTTAATCACAAGCTCCGAGTCACCATATACGTCTAGGTTCTTAATTCTCAAATCAATTGCCTCGTCTAGAGTCGCCAGCTGTCGCTTCCGCGAAAATAAGGTTCCGGCAAAACAGAAGAGTCGCCACCTTTTGTTATTTATCCCTCGGAACGGGAAAGGAAACGATCGGAAAAACCTGACGAAAAGGAATAAGACAAGGTCATCGCAACCATTGTCTGGGTTCGGGAGTCGGTTACGCAAGGGGAAGGTATTAGCACCCCTCACGTCCGTCGTACTCGACGGGATCCACGCTTGTTGTGTTTACTGGACGAGTTGGTTTATCTATCTACCTATCAAGGCCGGTCTGAAAAAGAAAAGAAATGACTCGGCAAAGCGTCGCACTTTATGCCTACGTATTCTCATCAGAGAATGAGAAATCAGAGTCAACGTAGTTCGACCTACTACGAGTTACGGGGAAGGTGGCTCGCCAATACATCAGTATTGTGCCTACATACTCTCAACAGATATGAGAGATCAGAGCTTACGTAGTTCGGGATAATACGGATTACGGGAATTCAGATTCATCTGTTTTTATCGAGTAGGGTTAACAAACAGTTCCAGCAGTCTGGTGTACGCAACTCGACCATTGGAGACTTAGGCGTTACCGTTTGCGGTAGAACTAGGAGTTAACGACACTCTTTTCTTCAGAAAAGCTTTCCTTTGAATTATGGGCCCACGGGGAAAAAAGGTTTGAAGTTTGTTTTCTGTCTTTTACGGAAGAACTGTTTTTTTATTGTGTTTGCAATTTCAATCGCACTAGAGACTATGACCTGAGAGTGAATGCGTCGCATGTCACCCAAAGGGTGTCATACTAAACGTCCGGACTGTTGAAAAGAAACTCTCCAACGATCCTTTCTCAGATAGCTTAAGGCTCGTAACGTACGAAAGAAATCATTCATGATTGCTGTATCTTAAGCTGTTTTGGGATGAGAAGAGAACAGGCTCAACTACGGGAAGACTATCAAGTCCTAATGTTGTCATGCCATGGATTCATCCTATAGTTGAAGTTTGAAACAGGGAACTCCTAGAAGTTATCATGCATAGGTTTCAACATAAAGTTCTATCATCACTTCCTTATCAAAGGAAGTGAGACTCCTAGGGGATCATGTCAATGATACAGAAACAGATAAAGCATCAGCTTAAATAGTAAACAGTAAACAACTGTAAAATGCATGCAATGCAAGTGAGGGAGGAAATGTGTGTGGGGCATCAGCCTCCACAAGCTCATCTCAACCTCAAGCCAGATATGAATAACAACAACCATACAGAAGAAATAGAATAAAGTGCTATCATGCAAGATACAATAAACTGCAATCATACAGGAAATGACATGCTATCAAGCAGAATATAAGTGACTGTAATCATACAGAAGAAAAAACATGCTATCAAGCAAAATAACCCACATGGGAAAGGGAGCTGGGCTCTATCGAATACCCGCAAGCAAAGCCATACAGTAAAAATACAAGTAGAGGGAGCAACTCAACCTCTAGTGCAATCATGCTCCTAGCTCAAAGTCAGTCTAGATATGGACTTATTCTAATGCATCAAGCAAGTCAAACAAGGCACATCAGCACAGAAAAGAAAACAGACAAGGGAAGAAAGCAGATCAACCCCTCTTTCAATTCCAAGCTTCAGCTCTTCTGACAGCACTCCAGTTTTCAGACTTCCACCATCCTTCAAGGCTATCATCCTTCATGAAAAGTATCAACTTGCTCCTCGAAGGTTCCAAACCATCAAACATAAGTATCAACTTATTCTCTCTTCTCCAAGCTTCATCTCCTCAGTCAATTGCACCCTCAGGCTTCACTCTTAACTGCAAGTATCAAATTGATTCCTTCAGGCTCTCAATGCATCAGTGGAAATGTCAACTTACTCAAGCCTCAGCTCTACACTCAATCTCAATTGAATCCTCTTCCTAAGTGTCAACTTAGTCCTCAAGCTCTTCAACTCTCTTTGCTCTACCAGTAACAACTTGGTCTTCTTCATCTACAAGCTTCAACTCCTCAGAGTAGTCTTCAATCACCTGGAAGTGTCAACTTCATCCTTCAATTCTTTAAGCCTCAGCTCTTCATTCAATCTCCATTGGGTCTTCAAGTATCAACTTGTTCCTCTTGCTCTTCAAGCTTCAGCTGCAATGGCAATACTCAAGGAATCATCCTCTTCCACACTCTTCAATGAAGTCCTCATCTTCAAACTCAAGTCCAACATCTTTCAAGATACTCAAACCAGAAGACAATTGATTCAATAGAATGAGTGGAAATGATAAACAGCTTATTGACAACCAAAGGAAGCCTGTAAGGGTTCATCATTATGAGAGGCTGGTTCCCTCAAAGTTCTACTTCCCAGATAAAGCCACTCATCCCTCCAAAGGAGGGATGTGAATATCTTAGAAGGACTTTTAGTCATTGGGAGAAATGGAAGCACAAGATGCTTTCCATATTTGTGAAAGAAGTCATTCTAGTTATAAGGCTCTCCCTATGTCTCCTACCTCCTAAATCTTCATCAGACACCTTCAGGCACAAGAAATTCCAAGCTCCAAGCAACTTCAAGCATCCTCACCTTGTCTTCAACTTTTCTTCAATCTCAACCAAAGGCAAACAAAGCAAAACCCTAATCTAAGGGAACTAACGAAGGTTAATCTAGTTGAGTTAGTAAGTTAGAATCACCTAAAACTAGCACCTAAACTAAAATCAATAAAAAATAGGAAACTATCCTATAAATTTCTACAAATATTCCTAAGGGATCCTAATTCAATTAGAATGCCTCATACAAAAACCAGGGACTAAATCATCTATTAAGCCCTAAAATTAAATCCTAAATCCAAAGATATCAACCATAAACCCTAAAAATGGAGCTTCTAAAGGTTTCAACCTAAACTACCACCTAGGTTCATCAAAAAAATGTGAGAAAATTCTATGGGGAGCGTGCACATCTATGCTAACTACTCACAAAAAATCAGGATCAAAATCATCATCACATGATCACACAAAATTCCACAAAATCAAGTATCAAACATAACCATTTTAATATCAATTAAAATGTAAAATTCCTATAAAATCAGAAAATGCATGGAATGAAAATAAACACATGCGCGGTGCAGGTAGCAATGACAATTAGTTCACAACATGGACTGGGCTCGCTAGGGGTGCGGATAACAATTTGAACTTAAGCCCAAAACGACCTAGTAAGTGAAACGCATCGTTTCACTTACTCAGACTCTCTCACAAATTCAAATTAATCCTGACCGTGGGATACATAGTTTAGTCAAAGTCCTCATGTTGATCCAATGGTGCTAACATCATCTTCTTCGTTTGAACCAAAAATGGAGGGAGAAACGCCATTGAAACAGAGCTCAAACATCAACCTCCTCCTCACTCGGGCTCCCTCAAATCTCCATCAAAATTCATGATCTAAAGCACTAAATCACTCTAAATTGAACACTGAATCTAATCCTCGCCTCATAATTCATTGAATCAACCTCTAACCTAAAACACGATCAAGAATGATAATTATGCTCAGACCTCAATTGTCACCATTCTTCAAATTGAAAGGTTCAAAATGCTCACCACATTACCCTGATCAGTTCTTGCTATAATACTCATATTATCTCTCAATATCCAGCATGTTCTTGATCCAAACAGAAATTGTGTCACCTTATTGATCATCACGAAATCCTCTCTAAGTTTCCAAAAACGATCTCCTAACCACCTACTATCAATCTAACCTAACAAATTAACCTAATTCTTCTTAAATTAAGGTGAGGAATGAAAATTACCAACCTGTGAATTCTTGAGTAACAGATGCAGCAATTCTTCACTTCAACCCTTCTACAGCTCCAAAATCATTCAATGTACCAAGTTCTTGCTTCTGTATGCAAGAGAATTGATGGAAAACGCCTGAAACTCCAAACTCGATAATGACTTGCAGGTGCTGAAATTCAATTGCAAGAACACGATCCTTCAAGGCTTTGGCTATGGAATTGATCTGGAATCATTCAGTATCCTCCATAGAAGTTGTTGAAATCAAAAGAAAGGGAGAAGATGGTGTGGAATGCAGAAACCGATCTCAAGTTGCAATGAACAATGTGAAGTTGCAAACTCTCTTCTCTCCCTCAATTCTCACGAACCTTTCACTTGAACCCCTTCTAATCAATATATAGATGATGTTGGACCTCTCTAGAACCTTCTGGAATCATCCAAGGAGATGTTGAATTTCTCATGTCATCCAAAATACCATCTCATGCCATAATCACACCAATTCTGGTTTCCCTTGTTGCAGCAGGTTGTTATGATCCCAAAATCTCCCCAAGTGAGATATTAGAGGTGTTACAAGGCCTTGGAAGCTTGTGTATTGATCTCTCATGTGTTTTGCAAATGTTACTTAATATGCAAGCAACTACTTTTCAAAGCAAGTCCACAAATTAGACCTCAAATCAAAATTATGGCTAAACCAATGTTCTTAGAATGTTTTTTAGAGTCAAAATGATATATTACATGCCTTGGTTTGGATGTGTAGATCAAAAATATCAATTTCCAACTTTGGTTTATTTAACTTATACCCTTATTTTAGGTCATTTTTGCAACTTTGAGCTACTAGAATTTCCAACATCTCATGACCTCCTTACTAGCCTTAAAACATCATTTTGAAAAAGTTTAATGATGAACATTTTTCCATTTGAAGCTTGGAAATAGGAGTTATGTGTAATCTCCAAATGACCAAAATGCCCTTGACTTGTCAAAGCCATAACATGAGCTCTACAAATACTATCAAGGACTTCTAGTACTCTCTAGAAAGCTAAGAGAATAAGGAACAACATTCATGTTGACCAAAAGTTCATAGGAATCATCCTTCTTAGGCAAAAGGTTGATGCAAGTTGGGCAACTTTCAAGCCCCCAAATTCACATACCTCAGATGACCTATAACTTGTCAAAATCATAACTTGAGTTCTACAAATCCTATCAAGGACTTCTAGTACTCAAATTAAAGCTAAGCTCAAGATATACAACATTCATGTTGGGGGTAAGATGAGATGACAATTACATCTTGAGCTAAATTTCCTTGAAGATAGGGGTCAAACTAGGGGATTTTACACTGTCAAGCCTTAGAAACCCTAGCTTGAAACTTCTTAAACTCTTCAATCATGATGAGTTGACCTTGGAATCATCCTTATAACACCTCAATGCATCAATCCATGATCACATGGCCTTTTAATTAGGTATCAACCTTGTTCAAATCATCAGTTAACCTAGGGTTGACCCAGTCAAACCCTAATTACACCAATCATGGCTGAGGCTTCTTAATGTTGCACCATGACCTGTCTAGGCTTCATGATGGCTTTCAAGACATCTCATAAGCTCTCTCAAGGATTCAAGTCCATCCTCATGGCTTCAGAATCATCTGATGACTTCCCACAACTCTCAAGTTAAGAGACACACCCTCTTGGTTTCAACCACTCTCTCTGAGGATCTTTTAACTTCTCTGACAAGGATATCAACCCTTGAACCCTTGAATAACCTTCTCAACTAGCTCCATAGTCTTGTGTAGCCCTTAATGGGTAATCATACCTCTTGATCTCCTGCATACATGTCAATGAAATGCAAATGATAATGCTAATGTGAATGAAATGAAACACAAGCTAGGTAAAGAAATGTTGGGCAAATTTTGGGGTGCAACACACATTCACAATTCACACACCTTAGCGCTTTCATGCATTTGTGTATGCTTATTTATTGCCTTTATCTTTCACAATTTATTTATCATATTTATCTTTACTGCATCGCATCTTTGCATTCCGTCCAAAGGAAGAACTTGCACGTAACATAAAGCTTGCACGTATGCATCTCATTTGCATCATTCCCCCCATGATCCTTGATCCCATTCAAGTCAATATTCTAAGTTAGATCCTACCCCATAGGAAGGACCTTTATCTTTACAACTTAGAATAAACCAAATCAACTCAATCAACTCAACCAAACAAACACATTAGAATATAAGATGTTAATCATCTTAAGCGAGATAAAACTTCTACCTCATAACAACATAATCAATTTTCCTACAACGTTGTGGTGGTTTAAATCAAAGTAATCTCCCTTAAAATGACAACTCATCTTTTCTCCTAAAATCAATGAATCAACTACCCTAAACCCGTAGGAACTTTGACCACAGTCAAAGAACTCCTCAAACCCTTTAGGGGAACTACATATACTCTGATTCCACTCCCGTAAGGATATGTAGGCATAAGATGCGATATCTTATAGAGTATACTTAGAAATAAACCCATAGGTCTCTTAACCCTTAAGCAGATAACCCTTAGCAATAAACAACATAAAACAAGAGGTTCTTATAGAGTACTACAGAAACTTAGGATGCTAGCACCTTCCTTAAGTTTAACCAACCCCCGAACCTATAACTCTCTAGCTTGCATTTGCATTGCATTGTGGGTATTTCGATCTTTTTCCCTTCCTTTGGACAAATCAAATTTCGGTTGCAAATGAATTAAGATTCAAGCTCATCAATAGCTTGGTATCCAAATTTCACCGCGGCAGAAATGGCGACTTCACTGGGGACCAAAGTGTGTTTCCCTATCTTGTTTTTGTTTTATGTATTTGCTTATATTTGCTTAATTATTTACTTGTATACTTGTTTGTTTATTGCCTTTAGGTTGATACTCTTGAGTGGTGAGATAAAGTCCTACACCCGGACTTGAGTGAACTTAAGATAGGATGGTGATATGTTCAACGAGACTTATAGGGAGTTGAATCCCGACAAAGTTGACTTGAAAATCACGCTCAGTTGAGACCCTTTCAAAATGGTTCGGTTGAACGAGTAATCGTGAAGACTTTTACTATTTTCGATTGGAGTCCATGATACTGAGGACCGTAGTTACCTTCAACCCCACTTTGGCCTTTATTAGGATGTAGTGCGGGACTATGAGGGAGTACTCCCGAAATAGTGCTATGCGATGATACACTCAAAAGAAGTTCTCTTGAGAATATTATTTATCACCGATTAATTGGGAAGTTGATAATATCCGAAAGATGGACTAATGACTTTGGGCACCTCCTTAGAACCTTGTTCTGCAGGTACAATCAACCTTTAGTCCACATCCTTTGGGAATGGGTATACCCTTTGGCTCCATGCTCGTTGCAAACCTAGGGTCTCCCTTGTTTGTTTATCCTTATGTATCTATGTGCTTACTTGTGTTTGTTGCATTCATAAAGCATCATACCGTATTGGATTTCATGGGATTCACTTTTGTTTATGAACATTGTAGGTCACTATGGTTTCCAACGAAAGACACACTTTGAAATATACTTTTAAGAGTCCTAAATTGGGTGACCTAAGGAAGCTGGTTACCTTGATTGAAGACCAAGAAAAGTTCAAGAGAAAATATGGGAAGCTAATATCTTTATTGAGTCGCCAAGTGGACGAAGGACTTCTTTCCACTTTATTGCAGTTTTATGATCCGCTATATCACTGTTTTACGTTCTCAGACTTCCAACTATTACCTACATTGGAAGAGTAGTCTTTTTTGGTTGGTCTACCTATCATAGAAGAATCTCCCTTCCCTTTCTTGGAGAGGGACCCTGAGGAAAGAGATATTTCTAAGGCTCTTTATCTAAAAGTATCCGATGTCAGGGGAAACTTAATTAGTAAAGGTGGTATTTTTGGTTTGACTACGAATTTCTTAATCAGTAAAGCTATGTTTTATGCCGATTATACGAACAAGACTCCATTCGAGGCAATCTTCGCCCTACTTATTTATGGAGTGTTCATATTCCCAAGTTTTGAAGGGTTCATCGACCTTAATGCCATTAAGATCTTTATAAAAAACAATCCAGTGCCGACTCTTTTAGGTAACACCTATCATTCTGTGCATCTCCAAAACTTCTATGGTGGAGGGATCATCCCCTGCTGTGTGCCCTTACTTTACAAGTGGTTTATTTCGCACTTGCCTAAGTCTAGTAATTTTTTGAATCTCGATAAAGGGCTTTGGTCTCTGAGAGTTATGGCGTTGACCCACTCAGACATTGATTGGTACAACCAAGTGTATGATGGGACTTTAATTATTTATGGTTGTGGGGATTTTGCTAATGTGTCGTTACTTAGTTTTAATGGAGGGATCAGTTACAATCTGGTTTTAGCTCGTCGACAGTTGGGATATCCGTTGAAGGAGCCACCTAAGAGTGTTCAAGTGGAAAACATTTTCTTTAGGGATGATAAGGAACTTCAAGACAACATTCTGGCTGCATGGGATCATTTGCACAAGAAAAGGAAGAAGAGCCTTGGGAAACTTAATTGTGTGTCCTTGGAACCGTACCTTCAGTGGGTCAGAGAGAGAGCAATCAAGTTGAAGATGCCATATTCTCGTGAAGATCCTATACCTCCGAGAAGAGAACCCACTTATGTCTTTATGTCCGAAGCTGAGAAGTTAGAGGTCGCTTTGAGGAAGTCGCAAAATGAGTTAGTCATTGAAGAACAAATATCAAGTGGTAGTTGCAGAGAATGCCGAACTCCAGAAACAGAAGGACGAACTTCAGAAGCAGCTACCGTCGAAGGATGAAGAGCTACTCCCTTGCAAGAAGAGGAGAGCTCTGGAGAATTTATTTTTCTCCGAACCACAATGTACTATTCGGAAGTTGATTGTGGACAACCTTATCCGTGAGAAGACCCAGTTTTTTGAGCAACTCAAGTAGCGGAATTCGAAACTTCCTTAGGGCTTTCATTGGCTTTTATTTAGCTATTTATTTGGGACTCTTAAAAGCATAATTATTTGTAATCCGTTTCAAAATTGATAAAATGTTTTCTTTTACCGCAATGTTTATAAATAGTTGGGATCCCATGAAGTCCTACTCATCTTGCATTGCATTCTTTTTCTTTGTTCACTTCAAGAAACTCAATTTTGTTTCACAGGTATTGTAATTATGGATTTCAAAAGAGAAGCATTGAAGTACACTTTTCAGAGTCCTAACATTGAAAGCTTAAGAGAACTAGCAGATCTTATCGAGAACCGTCATGCTTTCGCAACAGAATATGGAGAAGCCTTCCGTTTTCTCGAGCTCAAGATGAAAGAGGGGCTGTCGGAGACCCTTGTTCAGTTCTACGATCCGCTGTACCATTGTTTCACCTTTCCAGATTACCAGCTAATGCCGACCCTGGAAGAGTATTCTGATTTCTTGAAGATACCTATGACTGCCCGACCTATATTCACCGAACGGGAAGACATACCCAGCCACCAAGAAATTGCAAATGCTACTCATCTCAGCCTAGCAGATGTCCAAGCACACTTAACCACCAAGGAAGGACTCCTTGGGTTCCCAGCTGATTTCTTGATCGAAAAAGTCTGTTACCATGCTGAAAGAAAAGAGGTCCTTATCTTGGAAGCTACTTTTGCTTTGTTGGTCTATGGGATTTTCTGGTTCCCGAAGATTGATGATTTTGTCGATATGGATGCGATTAAACTGTTCATACTCATGAATCCGGTTCCCACCTTGCTAGCTGACATGTACCATTTAATCCACTCAAAGAATGCAGAAGGGGGAGGACACATTGTATGCTGTACCACCTTGCTATACTCATGGTTCATCGCTCGCCTAACTTGGCATCCGTCTATTTGGGAAGAGATAGAAACACCCCGTTGGTCCGAGATAGTTATGGCCCTTACTCACTCAGATGTCGTGCGGTACGACCCTGCTTATGGAGGTGTATGTATGATTCCCAGCATCGGAGGATTCACCAACCAACCGCTCATTGGTAGAGAAGGATGCATAAGTTACAATCCCGCTTTGGCCCGCAGACAATTTGGGCATCCCATGATCGAAATACCTGACCAAGCTCTGTTGGAAGGGATCTTTCTCAAGGAAGGAGGAGATCCAAACCTGAAGACCGTCATAATTTACGCATGGAGATACGTCAATAAGGAAGGGATGACTGCTTTAGGATACCCCAACTGCGCTGTCTCTAAAGACTATCTACAATGGGTGCGAGAAAGGGCTCTCGACCTCAAGATGCCTTTCCCTTTCCACAAACCTATGGTGCTGAATTTTCATGATCCCGATTGGTTTGATGTGAGTGAGATAGATCAGCTCAAGATCGCCTTAGATCAGCTCAAGAGAAGTCTCAGAAGCTGCCCGAAAAGGAAAAGGAAGGCGCAAGAGGATTTATTTTCCTCTCACACCTCTTCAAGAACTGTCACCAGGGATGATATTCCCCCAGCTACTGTGGCTTAGAAAGAATGTGTCGATCGACTCATCGGAGAGAAGGCCGAATTACAAGAACGCGTCAACCAGTTAGAAGAAGAACTTCGTGCACAGAAGGAGCGTAGGGAGTAGATCTCCGAGTTCTCTTTTTCTTTTGGTTCAATGTAATAAACTCTTAAAAGAGTACTTTGCTTTGTAATGCCTCTCGAATATCAAAAATATATAAGTTTTTTTTCAACGTTATAATACCGAAAATAATTTGAGTTTCTTGAAGTTTCATCCTGCATTCTGCATAGCATCTAGCATTTTAGCATGTGCATGTGTCTCTTCTCCGCTGCGTCCTCATCCGTCTTTCTGTCTTTGTCTCGCCAGCCGACGTCTCGACCATTTGACCAAGCTCAAAGTATTATTCAAGGATAATAAAGAGAACAAAGATATGGATCGCATGACTGGCTTCAGAGTAAGGACTAATCCAACATTTGACTGTTCCTCCGACGACTTTGTTCAACAAGTGTATGTTCCTGTGCAACCTCAGCCTTTGCAAGACAACCTGTTTGTTGATCTTCAGAATACTCATACTAAGGAGGAAGTGGACGATCCTAGAATTGCATCAATTGAGAAAGGATTTCGTGATCTCCAAGAACAAGTGAAGATGATGATAGGAGCTAACGCATCTGGTCTTGATGCTCACGACCTATGTTTAGTTCCAGGCGTAATTATCCCTCCAAAGTTCAAGATGCCTGTCTTCGAAGTATACAAGGGTGTCAGTTGTCCAAAATACCATTTGACGATGTTTTGTCGAAAGACGACTGCTTATATTGACAACGACAAACTAATGATTCACTGCTTTCAAGAAAGTTTGTGTGGGGCGTCCTTAATATGGTATATGAAGTTACAAAGTAACCACATTCAGTCTTGGGAAGACTTGGCCATTTCTTTTGTGAGACAATACAATTACAATTTGGGTATAACTCTAGATAATGACAATGGATCTTCCAGAGAGTTCATAGCTTCGATACCTCATCCTCAACATCAGTATGCAACGCCTGCTCAGCGCGAACAACAACTACCTCCCAAGCGGAAGTTGGCCTCTCCAGATCGACCCCAGAATCGACGGTTTCGGAAATGGTTTCATAATCAGAAGATATCTTTGGATATTCCGAGAAAAGGAATTCGTCAGTTTGACCCCATCCCTATGAAGTATGCTGACCTTTTTCCAGCATTAATCCAGAAAGGTCGTATCCAGACAAGAGCTCCACCTAAGGTACCTGAGAAAATTTCGTACTGGTACAAAGCTGAAAAATTTTCCCCATACCATCAAGGCACTCCAGGCCACGATATTGAGAACTGTTATGGTTTGAAGGCAGACGTCCAAAGGTTGGTTAAGTGCGGGACCTTATCCTTTAAGGATTCCCATCCTAGTGTGCAAGACAATCCTTTACCTCAGCATGGTTCGTCCTCCGTGAACATGATCCAAGGTTATTTGGGAAACTCATATCAATATGGTGTCTGAAGGCTGCATACCAGACGATTCTGCAAAGACCGAATAAAATCCTGGGAGGGGCTCATCAGAGTGTTTTCCCATTTGTTTTTGTGTTATTCGTTTCTTTGATTAAAAGCATATTTGGCATGTAAGAACTTGTTATTTTGAATAATTAATGCAGTAAAATGTTTGTCTTGAAGAAATCCATTCGTTTTCACTCGTAAAATGTTTTTCATAATTTATAATGCCAACTTTATCAATTTTCTTTTCAATTTGGTGAATAATTGGAAGGAGGATGACGAAGTAAAACGCATGATCTTGTGGTATGCTTTTGAATAAAAAACCCTACTCATGATGTAAGGCATTGTTTCAGACCTCGTAAACACCAAAAATAGTTAACCCCTCTTCTAAGCCTTGAGAGAGGACCTGTTTCTTCCCCAAATCAAAACCCTCATTTTTAACCTGGGGCAGGGTATCATCAAAAATAAGCATCTTTCAAAGATTGGGTGGGCACAAATATATTTTAGCCTTTCATTCCTCTGTTTTACAAATCAGAAACTAAACCCAGATACAACCCTGAAAAGTCCTAATTGAAGTAAGGTTTAGTTCAAAAGCGTACTTGATGAGATATCGTTTCCTGACTCCTATGAGCCATGCTCAATTTTGTTGGCATTATAAAATTAATTTATATCCTAACTAGTGATTTCGGTCACTAGTTATTGGGATACCTTTTTTCAAAAAAACAAACCTCAAGACAAATGTATGATGCATTGACAAATTCAGAATTAACATTTCTGACTTGCTAACCTTGTTTGATATCATAGAAAGATTACACATGAGCATCAATAATAAGTTTATTCTATTGGAACTTGAAGACTCTGCTAACCTGGGGCAACTTTGTTTCCAAGTGGTTTGTTTTAATACAAATTTGAATTTCTGAAGAACCATTTTTGAAGACTCAGTCTTAATACCGTCAATCAGGGCCAGTTACGTCGAGATTCGGCGAATCTCTCTAAGAGTTTGAAAACAATGGGACGCCATGTTTTCTGTAAAATCCTCTTTGAAAACTCTTGTTTCTCGTTAACCAGGTGACTTGGGGCATTTGAGGATTGATGTGACGACATCAATACCAAATTTCATAAAAACTCTCTGATGAATCATTTCAATGCAAAAATACTAGTGAACCTTCGTAAACTTCACATTTCCAAAGAAGTAGATATTATTCGACTCCTCAGTGGATCCTCTACAACACCAGTCTTCTCCAGCGAAGCAGATGTTTATTTCATCCCCACTGAAGCTCAACTCCGACAGCTAAAATGACACAGGTTTCTCATTTAAAGAGGATATTTATTTTATCCCCTGTAAAACTTCAGTTTGGGTATTTCCATCTATAACTCAAGCATGAATCTCTCTAGGGAAGTGGATATTTATTTTATCCACAAGGTTTCTCCAATTAAGAAATAAATACGTTTCTAGTAGATCTTTTCCTGGTCTCCAACAGGACAACCTTTCAGACTTATCAAGGTGTTACATCCCAAGTGGATTAATCTCTATTCCCCAAGAGAAGTTTTGAAGCCTTGAAGCAAGGTTGTGATCCCATATTAGTTCTCCACCGATCCCCAGTGGTACTTCTATCTTCGAGATTGGTCGGATGTCCGTTCTGAGATGTTTACTTCATCTCTGGTTCCCTCTTGTTGTTTGTTTTGCCAGCATAAGCATACGCATAGCATGTAGATAGATGGCATAGCATGTGCATTCTGCATTTTTGTGTTTGTTTGTTCTGTTACCTTGGCTGTGGTTATACCCAAGTGACTGGGTGTGTCCTCTTCTTCCAAGTAGAGTTATCAGCCCTAGGCAGAAAAGAGTTCTACATTTCTATTTCCCCGCGAAGCTTGATCTTAGTGGAAGACGATTGTTTTAGTGGAAGACGATTGTTTTAGTACACCCCATCTGAGTTCATACATCAATGGTCGAGTCTTACTTGACAGTTTCTCTTTGGTTATTTCCCAAAGTGAACATCGGTCCTTGGCAATCACATTACGGGCATCTCCAACTTTTAGGAATATGGCTAGAGCGTGCATTTATTTTGCACTTTGCTCCCCAGGAAGAATTTATGAAAGATAATTATTGAAGATGGACCCTTCTCCGGCAACATCCTCAACAATTTGTATCTGGACTGTAAATACACTCTTTATTTGAGCAACTCATTTTTGTCGGGATCCCCTCCAAAACGAAAAATAGCAGTCTCTTCAAGACCATCTGCCCATCCCCAGTGGATTTATCAAGATTATCAATTTATCAAAAAAGGCATTCCTCCAGAAATCTACCAGATAAATGCGTCGAAGACATTACAAACATTTCTCTTTATCCGAGAATTCACACTACAAGGATATATACTTCTACAGCTACAACAAGGGTACCTCCCGAGAATGTATTCCCAGTGAGCCTATCACACAAGATTAATTCCATCAAGTGACATCTCCCCAGAGAAGTCGAGGAAATTCATTATAATCAGTCTCCCTTTATTTGAGAAGACATAATTTGCAAATTAACCGGCTTACATCTCTTTTGAAGATCCCCGGTGAAGTCATACAATCTCTAATACATTATGGCTCACAACCAAGAAATTTTACAATCTACAAGGTTCTACAATGACATCTACAATCTACAAAATTTTAAAACCCCTGTGAAGATGCTCTCCCGAGTTTTCATCATTTCAGGTAGAAGCTGAGACACGTTCATGGCAAACACACCATGAGTCGTTGGGGAGGTTATTTCAAGAAGCTGAGACCCGTTCATGGCAAACATACCATGAGTAGTTGGGGAAGTTATTTCAAGAGACTGAGACCCGTTCATGGCAAACACACCATGAGTCGTTGGGGAGGTTATTTCAAAAAGCCAAGACTCGTTCATGGCAAACACACCATGAGTCGTCGGGGAGGTTTTATTTTAAGAGATCGAGACCCGTTCATGGCAAACACACCATGAATCGGGGAAAATTTTATTTACACTATTATCAACACCACATTCAAAAGCAAAATTATGTTTCGATCAAGAGAGTTCGTTTTGGTTATCACCGTTGTTCGGACTGCTACCGGTTGACATCAAACTATCCTCCTATTACAAGCCTCTGACCTATTGTTAAAACACCGTACTTTTATACGTTTGGAAATTCCCCAATGTTAGTTATCATCTTCCCCCGTGGAATCTCGCTTTGTTGAGCCTGTGTTTCTCGCGTCTCGCGCCCAGTCTCTCTCCTACGGCATCATTATCTCCTCAGGACCCTTTGTTTTGCATCTCATGTGATTGCACATCATATGCATTTGGTGGCATCTTAGGGCCAAAAATTCGTGCAATGTTTATATTTAAGTCCCTCCTATCTCGCTGAGACGAAGAGTTCAATCTCCATATCTCCAGATAAAAGTAACTTAAATAGGGGCATCTGTCGCACCCTAATTTTTGACCTTAAGATCCCTCCCCTTTGTGCTTGTTTTATCTTACTTTTGTATATATGTTTATTACGACTAACCAGTTGACGCAGGCACGGTATGTTCAAGTACGGATTCCCGCATTCGGGTATTTCGAGACATCACAAATTCAAAGCGAACTCGAAGTTAAAACCCTTATTTGACGCAAAAAGGGGTCCTTTTCAAAAAAAAACTTACAAGGCTTATTTAAGGTGTACAACAACTTGTGTTTCAAGCCACTGATCTGTCAAAGACTTTTCAAGGAATTTTGTTCGAGGAAAGTGACCTCGTAGTGATCTAAAGCCTCTCTCGTCAGTCTACTTCCCAAGAGGAAATTATCAAGAGTTACTATCTTCGAAGTTGGTTATTAAGGGTGTTTCTACGAAGTCAAACCAAGGATGTTAATTCCATCATTTATCTCCCTATTCAAGTTTGTGAATAAGGGATTTTCTTTTCCACTGATTATAAATGTCAAAGGGCATGTAGCTGGGATTGGTTCTTCGTACATAAAGACGACAAGCCCAAACTCAGAAGTCAAGTTACAAAAGGGGATTTCGAACGGTTAAAGATCTGTGAGATTAAAGTATGCCAAGCTTCAACATCATCCAAAGGCTACAAATTGCAAGGTTAAACTCAAGATTACAAAAGGGGCAAATACGGTTTACAAGCAAAATTACAAACTTTCATCCTTAATTACAAAGAAGTACATTCACGCCCTACAAGTGATGTGATTTTGATGTCTGCTACATCCTCTAATCATCTATCCTACAACTAAAATCAGGAATTGAGGTTTTCTCAAACTACCGTCATCCGAGCACCGCCACAGGACCCTTCGTCACGATCAGGAATTTCATCTCGTCATCTGCAAGATTTGAATAACAACTTGACACTGGTTATGGAGTTCCGAGCTCTTTCCTCACCAAGGCATTCAACAAGTTATTTTGTAGCAGCAACGGTTGTCTACGTTCTGTAGCAGCAGAGACCTTTGTTTTGACTCCGATAACAACCGCCTCGATATTAACGACAACATGCTACTAATCTCAGTTGCTGGTTACCCTTATAACCCCTCAAGCATCTGCCTGAAACTTCTGCATAAACAGCATGAAAACACAGAAATTAAGCACTCACAAGCTGAGGAAGAGGTAATCGAACCATAAAATCAAGGAATTCATGACAGGCTTACCTAATAGCAACTTTCCAAGCTACGAAAGCTGCGACATAACACCTGCAATCTAGCAGCCTCCACTATATCACAACTCCTCAAACGGGACGCACATGTATGCCATGAAGACAAGGGCTCTCTAGGCAACACCTTCTCAAACTAGCATCTCGCATCCAATCTCCAAGCTCACCAAATCTACTGCTTTGTCAGACCCTGTCATAACCAAATATAGCAAGCATGAAAGACAAAGCAGAGGTTAATTAAGAGACCGTAAACGTCAAGATTCTCAAAGCAAACCTAACACATTCAAATTATAAAGGGAGAATTTCAGTACAAAAGAATGGAGAATGACAAAGAGCCCACTAAGTCTTCACGCGAACCCCTCATATTTTCTCCTCAGACTGCAAACACTTTTATTGCTATTATAATACACCACCCTCTGTCAAGAGGTTAAACTTGAAGTGCTGACTGCAATTGCAAGTGAAGCTAACACCTGCGAGATAGTAACAGGATCATGCGAATATGCCGCAACAATATGATGTCAATGCCATTAACTCCTACAAGATGTTGGAAAGGGATAAGGTTACCTCTGAAATTCTAATGCGTGTGAGATCTCCTAAGCAATGCCCTCATTGGAGGCAGGATTGTATTGCTGTTGTTGGAAATATTGGTAGCAGCAATATTCAAGAACTTAAGGCTAAGGCAGCCCTCATATGGATGTTAGGAGAACACTCCTAAGGGACGCTTGATGCTCTGTATGTCCTGGAAACTCTGATTGAGGTTGTTGTGTTAAAATAAGAATTAAAATTTCAAGCAATTGATAAGCTGAAGATGACATAGAGATTGATGATGCACCTACAGTGTTGTATGCTCTCATGGATACATTGTTCTCTTACTTCCACAGTCATCAACTCCTATGCAGTCTGATTTTGATCAGTTAGTGCAGATAAAAATAACAATGATGAGGGCGATGACTTATGCGATACCTCACTCCAGCTCCCCAAGCACCATCACCAAGTACATGAAAAGGAAAACAATGTTAGATACATATCAATTTGACCTGAAAACAATAAAGGAGATTGAAATGGAAAGAAAAACAACAACCTTGCTCTTATTCTTGTCTTCTACTCACTCATGTTATGTTGCAGCTGCTAACGCCCCGAATCCACAAGACAACATGCCACACATTCAATTCTTTTGTTCGCAAGAGAGGATTTGAGATGATACAAATCATCACCACATCTTTATGTGAACCTCCACCAAAGAGCATCAAGAGTGATTGAAGCTCATTGCAAAACGTATTGGCCGAAGCTCGTTGCAAAGTGTATCAGATGTCAAGGAGTCGAGTTGGTGTTACTCTGGGCTGTTAATCTCCCCTGGCCCAAAATCATCGCTATCCATACCTCCCAAATCACAAAGTTCAGAGTTAGTAATCAATTGGGGAATATGCTTTTTTTGAAAAAAGATCCAATCCAAGACAGCTATCAGATTCTTCAGCATCAATTAAGAGATCTTTCAAATCGAATCACACAGAAAGGGATTCTCATCAACAACATTATCTCAATCAAAACGAAAAAGGAAGGTTTTCAAATGATTGTCCAACAAAAATAGAAGGTCGTAATACAACAATCAAAAAAATTCAATCAGAGTTTTAAAGTTCCAAAGCCCAAACTCGCCTATAAAAATAGGGATTTGAGACGAAGAAAGACACTCTTTGACAAAATCCGGAACCCAGTGAAAACCGTAAAACCCTAAGTAACTCAAATCAAAAGGAGAGAGGGAGAACTCATCTTTTTCGCTCAGTCTTCGAAGATTGCCGCCTCCGAAGCCAATCGCAAGATCGCCGGAAGAAACCACTCACATTTCACGTTCCGTCGCCGCTGCCCACCTTCGGTAAAACTCTCTATACATTTTAAGATTGTTGAATGTTTGATGCTTTGATCTGTGTTTCAGGTACAATCGTGGAGGAAACGAACAAGGATCGAGAGAGAGGATCGAGAGAGAAGGGAATCGAGAGGGGTGGCCGAACGAGTGAACGACTTTGGGGATTAGGGTTTCTGCTGTCGTTTGTTTTTTCTGTTTTATTTATTCTGTTGCTTTGTATTGCTATGAACTGTATGTATGCACGACCACGGTAGTAATGTGGTCCCTCACCACTATCACCATACATTTCACTTACTTCATGATCTAACGGATCAAACTGCGTGCCCACAGTAAACCATGTGTCCGCAATACACTAGATCTAACGTTTTTTGTTATTGACATAATTAATTTTAATTAATCTTTTTTTAAAAACTAATAATTCGGTTTAACTTTTTTTAAAAACCTTTAACCTTTAATTAACATTAGTTTTATTTAAAAATAATAACTTTTAATCAACCTAATTTTCTTTTTAAATCTAATTAATTAATTTATATTTTATGTAATTTTATTAAAACCAATTTTATAATTTATTTTCTCAAACTTTATTAATATTAATAATTCACTTTTATAGTACAAACCTTTTATTTCATTAAATAAATAATCTATCTTATCACTTTTAAAAAAACCTTTCCCTAAATAACTTAGTTTGTAGAACTTTTAATAATAAAATCTTTTATTAAAATTAATATAATTAATATAACCCTTTTTATAAAATCAATTTCACTAAAAGGATACTATTTTCTTATAAATCAACTCATAAATTAAGATAATTTTTATTAAAAAGTAATGATAAACAAATATAACTTTTATCAAAAATTGCAATGCAACTTTTTTTTCTCAAAATTAAGTCTACATTTCCTTAAAATCAATTCACCTCTAATTTTTTAATCTAATCAATAACTTTTTTCTCATAAGTATAATTCAACTAAAACCGATAATCTCATCTAAAATCAACCAACAGCGTAATTAATCAATCGTGCACACTTCCACATTCACAATTCACACACCTTAGTGAAGGTGAGATAATACTTAGAAGGGGGGGTTGAATAAGTATGAAAGATTAAGACTTAAAAAATAATCACACAATTATTTTTATCCTGGTTCGTTTAAACAACTACTCCAGTCCACCCTTCCTAGAGTGATTTGCCTTTCTCAACAAGGACTTAATCCACTATTAAATCAGACTGATTACAATAGTGACACCTAAGAACAACTATTCTTAGTCTTCTCAAGAGCTACTGATTCCAACTGAATCCTCTTAAGGAATAACCTTTACAATCAATGTAAAATAAATACAAGAGCATTAATGCTTCTATAAAGCTTTTATCACAACAGTGATTTTTCTCTTAAGTTTAAGTACAAAAGATTCTAAGAAGAATATGAAAAAATGAGAGCTTAGAATAATATGATTTCTTTTCAGCAAATTGTGTAACTGAAGAATGTGGTGAAGATCTCCTTTATAGGCAGCTGATCCAAGGATGTTGAGCGTTGAAAAGAGAGCCCCAAAAAGGTCTGAGCCTTTTTGTCTTCACATCAAGTGACCTTTCCTTAAAGTAGATAGCACAGAAAAATCCTTTTTGTCTGTGTAAGTGTGTCTAGCACAAATGAGGAAAGAGACGTTGATTAACTCCAACGGATATATATCTTTGAATATTACTTCTTCAGTTTTCAGCAAGTTCTTCAGAGTCTGAATGGATCAGAGTCTTCTAATGATATTCAGATCTTTGTTATATCAGAGTCTTCTACAGCATGTGTGCTTTCAGCGTGTTTATCATCAGAGCATATTTGACACAAAACTTCAGTACTTGGCAGCGTTGGTACTTTCAGAAACTTCTGTAGAATAATGCTTTGAGAAACTCTTCAATCAATATTCTTCTTTGCTTTAGATGCTTCAGCTTCAGATGCTTCTAACTATCTTCAGATGCTTCTGACTCAGAATATTCTGGAGCTTCTTGCTTCAGATCCTTCTGGAGACTACCCTCAGGATCTTTTGTAAAGAGCAATCAGATTCTTCTGTAAGATGCATCTGGCGCTTCAGAGTCAGGATAACTTCTTGTATTCAAAACAGATTTTCTTCTAGAGAGTTAATTTTAATTTAATCTGCAGTAAAACTCTCAAAAAATTTTAGAGTATATAATTCTTAAATATAAATTTCCTAACAGTTATCATCAAAACAAAGAGTTATTATTAAGAACCAATCTGTGTTCTAACAATCTCCCCCTTTTTGATGATGACAAAAAGTATCAGAAATTTTATTTAACTGAACATAAAGAATTATAACTCCCCCTGAGATGATGAATCTCCCCCTGAGTTAAAGATGAAAAAGGAATAGAAACTTCCCTTTGTCTTGAGTAATCTTCAGAGTTAGATCTGTTTGTTCTTATAACACTCTAGGGTCAGAATGTCTTGCAGATATAAGATTCAGAGTTTGATAAAAGACAAATGATCTGAGAGACTCAGAGATTCTTTTATAGAGTGTTCTTATCAAATGTTCTGAAATAGTCAATTTAAATATTAGATAGAATAGATATGTCTGAAGATTCATTCTAGTGAAGTTATATTAAACAGTTCAGATCTTTATTTTCTCCCCCTTTTATTCATAAGCAAAAAGTAAAAACTTTTAAAAAGACAAATAAAAGGAACAATAAATAAGATAATTCAATGGAGAAAACTGATGCATTCAAAATAACAGAGCAAGAGTACATAGGTAAACATCAGAAGATATAACAATAAAATTCAGATGCAAACAACAGATGCAAAAACATTAGAATGAAAAAAATCTAAGAGTGTTTGGACAAAAGCATCTTCAATAGATCTGTATTCTCAGAGGAGGATTGCTCTTGCTTAGACATCCACTTAGTCATAGTTTCATTCTTCTCATCTTGCTTTGACATCCATTCTGTCATATCCTCAGACTTCTTATCCTGCTTAGCCATCCAGGATTTTATCTCTGACTGTCCAGCCTCCAGAGCAGCAATCTTATCTCCAAAGTCTGGATGTTCTGTCTTTATCTCAGATGAAGAAGTTGGAGGTTTTGTAGCCTGAACAGAGTCAAGTGCCATTGGTTCTGTAGATCCTGAAGAGGGTTCTACCAGAGTCATAGTCAATGCATTAGCAGTAGATTCTGTTGGAGGTGGAGGAGCATCCAAACGAAGCAGAGGTTCAGTTTTGTTGACATTCCAGAATAGAGTCCTTTCAGCTCTGAGCTTTGCATCATCAGAATAGACGTTCTTCAGATTTGAAGCTACAGTGTTAAATCTGTTGATGAATCCTTTCCAGATGATGTCAGATTCATTTGCATCCATAGTTTCAGAGCATTTCTTCTGAACAGTACCTAAAGACATCTGTATTTCTTGCAAAAAAGTTTGAAATAAATGATCAATATTAAGTCTGGGCGGTGGTTTAAGCAAGGTTTCCAGAGTTATATGTTTAGGTTTGGGAGTTGGTGGAAGAAGTGATTTTTGGATGGAAATCAGAGGAGGGGGATAATATGGAATGAAAGGAATTTATGGTTTTTGAGGTAGGGATCTGTTTAAAGCATTAAGCAAATGAGGTTTTAGTCTTGTGCGTGGGCAAATATCATCAAAGGGTTCATTAGAGTATGGTATGAAAGCAGAGTTTGGTGATACAGCAGATGCAACTGTGTTATCAGATGCAGATTGCAGAGCTGAAACAACAGCTTTACCAGAGGTTGCAGATATTGTGGCTAAGGATCCTACATTGTTCATTGATTGAATATAAGACAAAGTCACAGATGGAAGAGCCTGTCTGAGTTTTGGTTTCAGAGGATTGAGGGGTTCAGAATGTTCAACTCTATCATAAAAATCTTTCAGTTTGAAGCCATAAGATATATTATGATAAAGAGAAGAAACTTGGGCACAAGATATACCAGATGATGTTGGATTGGAATTGGGGATTAATAACTCAGCTGATGGTGCAGGTGGAGGCATAGGATCTGGGATGGGAGTTTTAGAAGGTATGGTAGGTTCAGGTTCAAGTTCAGGTTGGTTCATCTCAGAGTATTTGGATGGAGAGATAAGAAAATCTGGGTGGATTTCAGATTCAGATGAATTGGAGGATGTTGTAGGTGTACAAGAGGTAGAAGATACTTGAAACACTGTTTTTAATGGAGTGACATCAAGAACTTCTGTCTCAGGGATGTGAGGTTCAGATGTGTTGGTAGGTTCTGAAGGAAAATTAGAGTGTTTGGATGGTGGTTCTGATGAAACAGGAGCAGAGGTTACTTTTGTGGGTTCAGAAGTAACCGGTGCAAGAGGTTCAGAAGGTGGATTATTTGATGGTGGAATGACAGAGTCTTTTTCTGGTTGAACTTCTTTTGGTTGGTTTTCTGGATGTTCTGAGGTTTGTTGTTGAACAGATGTTTGTTTTTCAGATGGTTGTTGTTCTGATGGTGGTTGATCTGATGGTTGATGATCTGATGGTTGTGGACGTGGAACAAAGTGTTTGATGTGTATTTTGGGTTGAGATGGTTTTGATACAGAAACTGTTGATTGTTTTTGAGGTGAAACAAAACTGGGGGCAATAACAGAAGTGGTTTGAGTAACAGGAGGTTTTGGAACAGACTTAATATTAGAATCATTAGTAACAAGATTTGCAGAAGGGACAGATGACTTAGTACCTTTTACTTTAATCCTCTTGGCTGGTACAGAGGCAGCTTCTTCATAATCTTTTCTCTTCAAGAGCTTCTTGGGCTTCTCAGCAATCTTGACCTTCTTCTGGACAAGTTCAGATTCTTCTGCAGGCTGAGTCCTTTTCCTCTGAAGTGGTACTTCTTCTTCTCCTGCATCTGGTAGTGGTTGTTTGACAAGCTAAAACACATTGGCTGGAACAGGTATTCCTTCCTTCTTGCATTCTTCTATATACATAAGCACTATATGTCTGGGTTCTTCAGCAAAGAATAGAGGAAAGTCAGCTACAGGAACCCTCTTATTCAATTCAGACATATTCAGCCTCTTTGGAGCAGTAGTGAGTTCATCAACAATTTTGAGTCTCAGAAGACTTTTAGCGTTCAGAGGCTTTCCCATAATAAACTCTAATTCTTCTGTAACCCCAGCAGCGTACATAGCAGTCACTAAACCATTTTCTGTAAGAAGATCTGAGATCAACCTTCCAAAGGGGATCCAAGTCCTGATCTTCTGTCCTTTCTCCTTCACAGATTTTCTAGATGCATTGATATGATTCCACAAATGCATAAACAGAATATATGGAAGATCCACCTTGGTGCTCTGACTAAGGCAATACATGAAATAAATCTGTTCATTATTGACATAGTCTGGAGAAATGGTTGATTTCCTGTGGTGGATGCATCCCATGAAGATCTTGGCCCAGATCTTGTAATCAGGCTTCAGATCTTTGAATCTGTTAGAAGCTTGACCAGCAGTCATAACTTCTTCATAAACCTCATCCATGTCCACACGCCCAGCTGGCAAGTGGGAAACACCATCTGTTTCTTCATAACCTATCAGTCTTCTTATCAGATCCTCTGTGATGATAATCTATTTTCCCAGCACAGAAGATAAGATGAACTTAGGATAAACTGATGCATGAATCCAGAATTCTTTCACAAGGAGAGGGTAAACTAGTCCAAACAGCCTATCAAAGTACTTAACCCATCCTTGAGCTCTAATTATGGAACGAAATTCAAACCCATTATCTGCCAGAGAATCAAACTCAACCATAGATTCACACAGAACTTCTAGTTTATCAACAGGCGTTAGAAGTGTTCTTTTGGGAGGAGAGTATGGAGCAACACCCAAGTTTTCTGAAGTCACAGCAGCCATAGTAGATTGGAACTGAGCAGTTGTTGATGATGAAGACGCCATTGAAGAATGCTTTTTCAAACACTTAGGTCTTGGGTTTTTATGCAGAGAGAATAAGAGATGAAAACACATGTAATTCTGAGAGAGTGAAAAGTGTGAAAGTGAATACAAGACAAGTATTTATACTAAACACTTAGGCACATCAACAATCATAAAAAATGCACGTTTGGACAAGCACTAAATGAAGAGAATAAAAATCATTTCAAAACATTAAATGCTTCTGACAATTTGGGGGGAAAACCAAGATTCTTACTATTCAAACTTCACCTCAAACGTCTCTTCAGTTATGTACACGCCACCTCTTCATATTTTGTGTGACACGTGTTTACTTGCATGCTGTTCTGAATTCTCTTAAGAAATGAAACGTTAGCCAATGTTCAGATCTTCTAAAGATTGTTAGTTCAGAGTTTCACAAAAGAAATATTGATCAGAATAGAATAACCAAACAGAAGAAATACTTCAGAGCATTTAAGCATTTTTGCATCTGTAACAATTTGCTTCTGATAAATATCATTCTGGACAAAAATCCATACCAATATTTTTCAGAATAAAATTGAATCTATCTTCAACAAGGGGTTTTGTAAAAATATCTGCCCATTGATGATCTGTATCAACAAAGGCTAAATTTATGATTCCCTTCTGAACATAGTCTCTGATGAAATGATGCTTAATTTCTATATGTTTTGCCTTAGAATGTAAAATGAGATTCTTGGACAAACATATAGCAGAAGTATTATCACAAAAGATAGAAATGTTACTCTCAAAGATTTGATAATCTTCTAGTTGACTCTTCATCCAGAGCATCTGCGTGCTACATCCAGCAGCAGCTATGTATTCAGCCTCTGTGGTTGAAAGTGCAATTGTGGGTTGCTTCTTGCTGTACCAGGAGATTAAATTTCTTTCTAGAAATTGACAACTTCCAGAAGTACTTTTTCTTTCCACTCTGTCTCCAGCATAGTCAGCATCACATAATGCAACTAATTTGAAATCATCAGATTTTCTGTAACACAAACCCACATTAGAAGTACCTTTCAGATACCTTAGAATCCTCTTGACAGCTGTCAAGTGTGATTCTCTAGGATCTGATTGGAATCTAGCACACAGACAAACACTGAATAATATGTCAGGTCTAGAAGCAGTAAGATAAAGAAGAGAGCCAATCATACCTCTGTAGAGCTTCTGGTCTACTTTCTTACTTACCTCTTCTTTGCCAAGTGAGCTAGTGGGATGCATTGGAGTCTTTGCCAGCTTGCTATCAGACATGTTGAATTTCTTCAGAAGTTCTTTAACATACTTTGTCTGATGTATGTAGGTGCACTCTGGAGTTTGATTAACTTGGATTCCTATAAAGAATCTGAGTTCTCCCATCATGCTCATTTCAAATTCTGCCTGCATACATGTAGCAAACTCCTTTCCAAGCATAATATTTGTTGATCCAAAAATAATATCATCTACATAAATTTGGCAAATTAGAAGATCTTTCTTAATTGTTTTGCAGAATAGAGTTGTATCCACTTTGCCTCTGATGAAATTCTTCTCCAGAAGAAAATTGCTCAATCTCTCATACCAAGCTCTGGGAGCTTGTTTTAATCCATATAGAGATTTCTTTAATTTGAAAACATGATCTGGAAATTTTTCATTTTCAAAACCAGGAGGTTGGTGGACATAAACTTCTTCTTCTATAATACCATTAAGAAAGGCACTTTTAACATCCATCTGATACAGAGTGATGTTATTTTGTGCAGCAAAGGAAATAAGAAGGCGTATAGATTCTAACCTTGCCACTGGAGCATATGTCTCAGTGTAATCAATACCCTCTTGCTGACTGTACCCTTGAGCAACCAGCCTTGCCTTATTCCTCTCAACTTCTCCTTTCTCATTTAGCTTATTTCTGAAGACCCATTTTGTACCAATAATATTGAATCCTTGAGGTCTTTGAACTAGATCCCATACATCATTTCTGCTGAATTGATTTAGCTCTTCTTGTATGGCAATAATCTAATCATTGTCTTGCAGAGCTTCTTCTACAGAAGATGGTTCAATTTCTGACACTAGTCCAAATAGTGATGCTTCAGATGATCTTAGAAAGGATCTTGTTCTGATGGGATCATCCTTCTTTCCAATAATGACATCCTCTGGATGAGAAGCTTTAATTCTGGATGATGATCCTCTGATAGTTGACTCTTCAAAAATGTTTAGATTATTCATCTGAGAAGTTAAGGGAGTAGCATCTGGAGTTGCTTCTGGTTCCTTCACTTGAATTTGGTCTGCTTCTGGAACTTCAGAGTCAATAAAGACTACTTCCCTATCTGCAGAGTTATCAACCTGCTTTGGCTTTTCAGAGCCAAGCTTATCATCAAATCTGACATGAATGGATTCTTCCACAATCTGTGTCTCAGTGTTGTATACTCTGTAGCCTTTAGAGCGTTCAGAATATCCAAGCATGAAACACTTCTGTGCTTTGGAATCAAACTTGCTCAGATTTTCCTTAGTGTTTAACATATAGCAAATACATCCAAAAGGATGAAAATATGAAATGTTGGGCTTTTTGTTATTCCACAGTTCATAAGGAGTCTTCTTCAGAAGGGTCTAACAGACACTCTGTTCTGAATGTAGCATGCTGTATTAATTGCTTCTGCCCAAAAATGTTTTGCCAGATTTGTCTCATTGATCATGGTTCTGGCCATTTCTTGCAAAGTTCTGTTTTTCCTCTCTACAACCCCATTCTGTTGTGGAGTTCTAGGACAGGAAAAATCATGAGCAATGCCATTTTCAGAAAAATATTTTTCAAAATATTTATTTTCAAATTCACCACCATGATCACTTCTGACTTTTATAATTTTGAAATTCTTTTCATTCTGGACTTGCTTGCAGAAGTCAAAGAACACAGAATGTGACTCATCCTTGTGTTTTAAGAACTTTACCCATGTCCATCTGCTAAAGTCATCAACAATGACTAATCCATACTTCTTACCTCTGATGAATGCAGTTTTCACTGGACCAAACAGATCAATATGAAGTAGTTCTAGTGGTTTAGAAGTAGAAACAACATTTTTTGATTTGAAAGATGTTTTTGAAAACTTCCCTTTCTGGCATGCTTCACAAAGAGCATCTGAAGTGAACTTCAGATTAGGGAGTCCTCTGACAAGATTAAGTTTATTAATCTGAGATATACGTCTCATATTAATATGGCCCAATCTTCTATGCCAGACCCATTGTTCTTCATTAACAGACAAGAGGCATTTAACATTTTGAACTTTAAGTTCTGAAAGATTTATTTTATAAATGTTGTTTTTCCTCTTACCACTAAAAAGGATAGAGCCATCCTTCTGACTAATAGCTTTACAACATTTTTGATTAAAGGTAATATCATAACCATTATCACTTAATTGACTTATGGACAATAAGTTATGCTTTAACCCTTCAACAAGTAAAACATTAGTAATAGAGGGAAGTTTACCATTTCCAATAGTGCCAGATCCAATGATCTTGCCCTTCTGGCTCCCTCCAAACTTCACGTCACCTCCAGATCTAAGTTCCAGGCTTTGGAACATAGACTTTTCTCCTGTCATGTGTCGTGAGCATCCAGAGTCCAGGTACCATGATTGGTGTCCTGACCTTGCTGCTAAGAACATCTGCAACAGGAATTATTTTGTTTTTAGGTACCCAGATCTTCTTGGGTCCTTTGGGGTTAGTTGGTTTGTAGGTTTGTCTAAACTTCTGTTTTACAACATAATGTTTATTCTGACTTGCCTTGGGTTTAAACACATAAGTATTCTTCTCAGAGCTTGTGTGTTTAATGTCATTCAAGTGACCAAATTTAAATTGAGAATACAGAGGTGTCTTCTTGATGAAAAGTTTGTCAACAGGTTTTGGATTGCTTCCAGATGAAGATTCATATCCAATGCCTCTTCTGTTGTTTCCACTAAAACCATATATCATAGAAGCCATCTTGCTTCTGTCTATGCTCTTAGTGAGAAATCTCTGAAAGCTAGAGTCATATTTTTCTAAAATATTTTCACATGACTTAGTCTCAGATTCAGATTCTTGTTGAGTTATTTCAAAGTCATTTTTGATCTTCAGATTTATTTCTTTTTGCTCAACAAGTTCTGTTTTCAGAACATCAATCTCAGATTCAAGATTGCTTTTCAGCTTCTTGTATTTGAGTTTGATATTGTTATAACTTTTAAGAACTTCTGTTAAAACTTTTATGAGTTCTTCTTTGGTAAGTTTAGCCATTACCTCTTTTGCGTCATCATCAGATTCTGATTCTGATTCATATCCTGAGGTACCTTCCTCTTGATCCTCTGTGTTGGCCATCAGTGCAACATTGGCACATTCTTCTTCTGATTCAGAAGATGATTCACATTCATCTGAGTCATCCCATGTTGCCATCAAAACCATCTTCTTTTTGTTAAACTTCTTCTTGGGTTTTTCTTTCTGAAGTTTGGGGCAATCATTTTTGTAGTGCCCACGTTCTTTGCACTCATAGCACACAACTTCTTTCTTGGCAGATCTTCTGTGTCCAGAAGATTCCTTTCTGCTATCAGATCTTCTGAAGTTGTTGAACTTCTTTCCCTTGTGCTTCCAGAGTCTGTTAATCCTTCTGGACAGCATAGATAACTCATCTTCTTCTTCAGAAGAAGATTCTTCAGAGCTTTCTTGAATGACCTGCAAAGCTTTAGCAGTTCTATTAGATTTTAAAGCAACAGATTTACCTTTTTCTTTCTTCTGAGGTTCATCTTCCTCAAGCTCAATCTCATGGCTCCTCAGTGAGCTGATGAGTTCTTCTAGAGAGATCTTGTCCAGAACTTTCAGCCCAGCAGTGAGTATCTGAAATCTGGAGAACATGGCTTAAACAGATTCAGAGTCTTCCATTTTGAAGGCCTCATACGTCTGGATCAGAGCCAGAGCTTTTGTATCCTTAACTTGAGAATTTCCCTCATGAGTCATTTTTAGGGATTCAAACATATCAAAAGCAGTCTCCCTGTTTGTAATTTTCTCATACTCTGTATGTGAAATTGCATTCAGTAATATAGTCCTGGCTTTGTGGTGATTTCTGAAATCTTTCTTCTGAGCATCTGTCATAGATTTTATGTCAATCTTCTTGCCATTCCCATCTGTGGGATGGACATATCCATCTATGACTAGATCCCATAGATCAACATCATATGCTAGGAAAAAACTCTCAATTCTGTCTTTCCAGTAGTCAAATTTCTCCCCATCAAACATTGGGGGTTTGGTGCTGATCCTATCCCTCTCTTCATATTTATTATTAATATTGGACATTGAATTATCAGCCATGGTAACAAATAAATATATATCAAAGTATTTCTCTCTGGATCTTTACTGACACTGTTAAGTGGTAGCACACTCAGAACCGGAGCTCTGATGCCAACTGAAGGTGAGATAATACTTAGAAGGGGGGGTTGAATAAGTATGAAAGATTAAGACATAAAAAATAATCACACAATTATTTTTATCCTGGTTCGTTTAAACAACTACTCCAGTCCACCCTTCCTAGAGTGATTTGCCTTTCTCAACAAGGACTTAATCCACTATTAAATCAGACTGATTACAATAGTAACACCTAAGAACAACTGTTCTTAGTCTTCTCAAGAGCTACTGATTCCAACTGAATCCTCTTAAGGAATAACCTTTACAATCAATGTAAAATAAATACAAGAGTATTAATGCTTCTATAAAGCTTTTATCACAACAGTGATTTTTCTCTTAAGTTTAAGTACAAAAGATTCTAAGAAGAATATGAAAAAATGAGAGCTTAGAATAATATGATTTCTTTTCAGCAAATTGTGTAACTGAAGAATGTGGTGAAGATCTCCTTTATAGGCAGCTGATCCAAGGATGCTGAGCGTTGAAAAGAGAGTCCCAAAAAGGTCTGAGCCTTTTTGTCTTCACATCAAGTGACCTTTCCTTAAAGTAGATAGCACAGAAAAATCCTTTTTGTCTGTGTAAGTGTGTCTAGCACAAATGAGGAAAGAGACGTTGATTAACTCCAACGAATATATATCTTTGAATATTACTTCTTCAGTTTTCAGCAAGTTCTTCAGAGTCTGAATGGATCAGAGTTTTCTAATGATATTCAGATCTTTGCTATATCAGAGTCTTCTGCAGCATGTGTGCTTTCAGCGTGTTTATCATCAGAGCATATTTGACACAGAACTTCAGTACTTGGCAGCGTTGGTACTTTCAGAAACTTCTGTAGAATAATGCTTTGAGAAACTCTTCAATCAATATTCTTCTTTGCTTAAGATGCTTCAGCTTCAGATGCTTCTGACTATCTTCAGATGCTTCTGACTCAGAATGTTCTGGAGCTTCTTGCTTCAGATCCTTCTGGAGACTACGCTCAGGATCTTCTGTAAAGAGCAATCAGATTCTTCTGTAAGATGCATCTGGCGCTTCAGAGTCAGGATAACTTCTTGTATTCAAAACAAATTTGCTTATAGAGAGTTAATTTCAATTCAATCTGCAGTAAAACTCTCAAACAAATTTTAGAGTATATAATTCTTAAATATAAATTTCCTAACAGTTATCATCAAAACAAAGAGTTATTATTAAGAACCAATCTGTGTTCTAACACTTAGCGCTTTCATGCGTTTGTGTATGCTTATTTATTGCCTTTATCTTCCGCAATTTATTTACCGTATTTATCTTTACTGCATCGCATCTTTGCATTCCGTCCAAAGGAAGAACTTCCACGTAACATAAAACTTGCGCGTATGCATATCATTTGCATCATTCCCCCCATGATCCTTGATCCCATTCAAGTCAATCTTCTAAGTTAGATCCTACCCCATAGGAAGGACCTTTATCTTTACAATTTAGAATAAACTAAATCAACTCAACCAAACAAACACATTAGAGAATAAGATGTTAATCATCTTAAGCGAGATAAAACTTCTACCCTATAACAACATAATCAATTTTCCTACAACTTTGTGGTGGTTTAAATCAAAGTAATCTCCCTTAAAATGACAACTCATATTTTCTCCTAAAATCAATGAATCAACTACCCTAAACCTGTAGGAACTTTGACCATAGTCAAAGAACTCCTCAAACCCTTTAGGGGAACTACAGATACTCTGATTCCACTCCCGTAAGGATATGTAGGCATAAGATGCGATATCTTATAGAGTATACTTAGAAATAAACCCATAGGTCTCTTAACCCTTAAGCAGATAACCCTTAGCAATAAACAACATAAAACAAGATGTTCTTGTAGAGTACTACAGAAACTTAGGATGCTAGCACCTTCCTTAAGTTTAACCAACCCCGAACCTATAACTCTCTAGCTTGCATTTGCATTGCATTGTGGGTATTTCGATCTTTTTCCCTTCCTTTGGACAAATCAAAGTTCGGTTGGAAATGAATTAAGATTCAAGCTCATCAATAGCTTGGTATCCAAATTTTACCGCGACAGTGGTGTAATTTGAAAATGCCCAAATTGGAAATATCTCCTCATGCACACGTGAAATCCGCTTCATACACTCATGAAATTGCCTCAAATCTTCAGCATTTGACTTGAATTGTTCAATGGAATTGAAATGGGCTTAATTGGTGATCCAATTAGCAAGTTTGGACGCAAAACTTCTTTGTGAGGTAACTCTCATTTTCACGTGTTTTACACATCATGGACTAAAATAATTTTGTGCATTTTACTTGTTGGAGAATTTTGAACCAAATTGAATCAAAATGTGGCATGAAAAAGACTTCTAACCAATTCAATTAGAATCACCTTTTAAAGTTGCCTTTTCACTTGAATTTCTTCACCAATGTTCATAACCATGCAGAATTCATACCAATATTGAGTTTCATGATGAAATTGAGGTCATTTGGGACAACTTTCATGTTGGTTGAAGTTTCATTTGAAGTACTTAAGGGCATGAAAATGACCTATAATGAAAATGACTTATAATCAAAGTTTCCCAAAATACCTCTGCCTTGCAAGCTTCATAACTTGAGTTCTACAAATTATATGAAGGACTTCTAGAACTTTTTGTAAAGCTAAGATCATAAGGAAAAACTCTCATGTTCACTTCAAGTTGAGGAGAAACTTGGTTCTAGGTCAAAAGTGCCTTGGAAGTTGGTTGACTTTTGTTGACAAAAAATATGTTCATCTGAGACCTCTAACTTGCCAGCATCATATCTTGAGTTCCACAAACCCAATGGATGAGTTATAGTACTCAAAAGAAAGCTTAGAACATGCTCTATAAGTTTCATTTTTGCATTAAAAAGATATTGAACATGTATCTTGAGATATGTGGTCTTGAAGTTGAACACTAAATAAGGGATTTTACACCGACAACCTTGGAAACCCTAATTTAGTAACTTCTCACACTTTTGATTCTTCTTGATTTTATCTAGAAATGACATCCTAGATGTCTCAACATAACTTCCCATGACCCCAATAACTTAGAACTAAGTCTCAAGCTCCTTCAAATCCCATGTGGACTTTGAACTAACCAAATGAAACCCTAGGTGCACAACCTTTAACTGTGACCTCTTACAAGTGAAATGAAAGCTTAGATAAGCTCCACAATGGCTCCTAAAGCACTAAATGAGCTTCTCAAACATCTTTTATTCATAACCATGAACTTGTGAACCCCTGATGTTCCTATGTTGACCTCCAAGCTACGAGGTAAGCAACACATGTCAATCTTCTTCCTCAAAGAACTTTGACCACCTCATGATGATTGTAAGCACTTTATAACTTGAATAAGTACTCTTGTTTGGGCTTGAAACTTCTTGGGAACTTTCTTTTCATTGGCACACCTCTCTTGATCCCATGCAAAGGGCAATGCTATGCAAATGCAAATGCTAAAAAATGAAATGAAACATAAGCCAAGCAAAGACAAAGGGTGGGAAAATTTTGGGGTACAACAGTTGCTCCTATTCAAATGACTTGGACCTGAATGAGTGAAAAGCGATTGGCTTTCAAGCAATTAAGGTAAAAGACGGTTGAATACCAAAGAACCCAGAAATTTGCCAACCGTAGAAACATAACTGCAAACAAACTCTCAGGAAAAAGCTGATAGTTGCAACGACACAAAATAACGGATTACCAATCAAAAAGCATTGACACGCAATCGGAAGAAACATCTGCTAACGCGCAGGCAGCGACACTAAGTCAGAAAGAACATATGATTTCACCATCAAGCATTTATTGAACATAATAGGCATCCAACCCGAGGGCTAGCTCAACATGAAGTTGAGAATCTCTGCTAACCAGCAGGAATTTGCTAAATAAAAGTGAGCATCAAACCCGAGGGCCGGATCAACACGCAGTTGATAAACTTCTGCGAACCAGCAGGCATTCGCTAAATAAAAGTGAGCATCGAACCCGAAGCCCGGATCAACACGAAGTTGATAAACATCTGCTAACCAGCAGGCATTCTCTAAATAAAAGCGAGCATTGAACCCGAGGGTCAGATCAACACGAAGTTGATAAACCTCTAATGATAAATCACAAGAAACCTCCGCTGAAGAGAAGCTTAACCAAGCAACTCTATTGGGGAATACATGATAAGATGAACGCGTCCATCAAATATTGTTCCATGGTCTGGATACCATATGGGCTTAAGAATACCATCTCAAATTGCTGGAGTCTGGATACTGTGCTGGCAAAGTAAATCATATTACAAGTTGCCATGGTCTGAATACCACAAGGGCAGAGTAAAATCACATTTGTCGGGGTCTGGATACCGCACGAGCAAAGTAAAATAACAGCATTTGTCGTGGTCTAGATACCACACGGGCAAAACAAATCCACCATCTGTTGGAGATACACCTGAAAACAGAGCGGTAACCATCTGGCCTATGTTTCAAATGCATATGTTTGAATATGGCGTAATGCTCCATACGAAATGGAAATGCTACGCGTTTCTGAGAATGCTATGCACGAATGCAAAATGCAACAGAACCAAATCAACAAAATAAGTGTTGAAGAGACCAGAGCCAACCCCGCTGGGGAGGGACAACACGACAATTGCAATTGGACTTAAGTTGGGAAAACGAGCCCTGCATGGCTTCCTGGAAAAGAAAATTTCCTGGGTAACAATGGTCTATCAAGAACAAGAATCCACTCGGCTGGGAATCCAAATCATAACCCGCTGAGGAAAACTCCCTGAACGGCCTTCCAGAATACAACTTCTTTGGGGAATAGACGACTCAGTTGAGGAAAGACAACCAAATGTTAAAATAAAATCCACTCTACTAGGGAATCAACAACTCTGCAGAGGATAGCAATCAAACTCTGAGATTAACTACGCTCTACTGGGGAAATTAGCCCTGAATGGCCTCCTAGAACACTGAAGTCCATCTAGGATACAAAATACTCATCTGAGGGTGAATCCACTCTGTTGAAGATCAAAATCTACCCTGCCCAGGATTACTCAGCTCGGGAAGAATCTACCTCTGCTATAGATTACTCACTGGGGAAACGCCACTTTTGCTGACTTTGCTGAGGATAGAGAAAACTCTGTCGACCTGCTAGGGAAAAAAATAAGGGAAACAACCTCTTCTTGGGGATTAAGTCAGCTATTTGACTTCTGAGGGGATACAAAATAAAACACTAAGACTCGGTGGGGAGACAAAAATCCTGAGTTTGCTCTGCGGATGGGAATAGTTCCACACCTTCCTGGTGAAGAAAAATCCAATCTTAACTCACTCGGGAGTAAGCGCGTACCTAGAACCTGCTGAGGCCAAATATTCACTGACACACTGCTGGAGATAAGCGTACACACTCAACCTGCACGAGGAATACAGGCACATCCCTGACCTGCATGGGGGATATCAATCTCGATTCTCTGGGGATGACCTTATTCTACCGAATAAGTCAATCATGAACTGCTAAGGGATGAGTGCCTACAGACAAACGCCGGGGATAAGTGTACACACTCAGCCGTTCGCTCAACCTGCAAATCTCTTGTAGAAACAAACTCTACTGGGAATAGAGATTAACCAACTCCACCCGATGGGGGTAAACGAATCTCTACTACAGCTTCTTTTTGTGGGGATGATGATCTTACCGGGAATACACCTCTTACAAATTTGCCCCAAGGGTAACGACCCTGCAAAATGAACAAACAAACAAGATATCCTGCACAAAAGGAACTATCTCGGTCATCATCTGTGACATTGTTCAAGTAAATCAAAGATTTAATAATTATTGGCAAAGCCTGCAAGTTTATGTATGCAAAGCTTTATCAAAACACCGGGCATTTTTTGCACAAACAAAAACAGTAAAGGCTAAAGCAAAACAAACAAATTACTGAGTAGTATATGTTTTATTGACAAAAGGCCTGTAAATAGGCAGATTTTACAATAGATGCAACCTCGGAAAAGAGGAAGTTGTGCAATAATTTACAGAAATGCACAGAAATATACAAAATGTCGGCAATGTGGCACAGACAAACACCATGAGTTGATCCATCTATGACTCGCATGACTCCGATGCTTCTCCGACACTTCGTCCTCTAAATAGATTGATTCGGATGATCGGCCCTCAGGTCCTCCCTCAATCCACTATTCTCTGGAGATCAATACGCAGACCGCATTCATTTGCTTATTAAATCCCTAACTTTTGCCTGAATCTCTCTTGCGGGTTTTCAATTCACCGGGATACCCATTTTTCCAAATTCTCCTTTTCAGGTTTTCAACTTTGTGGGTTTACATTTTTTTTTCTTCTTATCCCTAATTTTTTCCCGAATCCATTCATTTTATGGTTCGTTGGGATGCCCCATTTTTGCCTGGATATTCTTTTTCTTTCCAGCGGGTCTCTTTAAGCAACATATTTTTTTAACTGCGTCTGCGTTCACAGGGGATGTGAAATCTTCACCATCCATGGTTGACAACAATAAGGCTCCTCCGGAGAAAACATTTTGCATGACATATGTACCTTCATAGTTAGGAGTCCATTTGCCCCTATTATCTGTTTGTGGAGGGAGAATCTTTTTCAACACTAGATTGCCAGTCCGAAAGCTTATAGGGCGCACCTTCTTATCAAAAGCTTTCTTCATCCTACTCTGATATAAACGAACATAAGCAATGGATGCCAGTCTCTTCTCGTCCATCAGGCTGAGCTGATTCAATCTATTCCTCACCCATTCTGCCTCATCAAGTTTGACGTCAATCAGAACTCTTAAAGAAGGAATCTCGACTTCCAATGGTATGACAACTTCCATACCATACACCAGCGAGAAAGGAGTTACCCTAGTTGAAGTGCGTACCGTAGTATGATAACCATGCAAAGCAAATGGCAACATCTCGTGCCCATCTTTATAGGTTCTAACCATCTTCTGTACTATCTTCTTTATGTTTTTATTGGCCGCTTCAACAGTGTCGTTCATCTTCGGACAATAGGGAGATGAGTTGTGATGCTCGATTTTGAAATTCTGGCACAATTCCTTCATCGTTTTATTATTCAAGTTTGAACCATTATCAGTAATGATCCATTCGGGCACTTCGTATCTACAGATGATGTCCTTTTTGACAAACCGGGCTACCACTTGCTTAGTGACATTCGCATACGAAGCCGCTTCCACCCACTTGGTAAAGTAATCAATGGCTACATGGATGAGGCAATGTCCATTGGATGCGGTTGGCTCGATCTTGCCAATCATGTCAATGCCCCACATGGAGAAGGGCCAAGGAGATGCCATAACGTTCAGAGGGCTCGGCAGCACATGAATCTTATCAGCATAAATCTGACATTTATGGAATTTCTTCGCATATTTGAAGCAGTCGCACTCCATAGTCAACCAATAATACCCTGCTCGTAACAACTTTCGAGACATGGCATGCCCGCCGGCATGCGTACCAAAAGCACCTTCGTGGACCTCTTCCATAAGGACACTAGCTTCTTTTTCATCCACGCACCTCAGCAACACCAAGTCATAATTCCTCATGTAGAGTACACCATCTTGGTTCAGATAAAAGTTTCTAGACAACCTTCTCAGAGTCTTCTTATACCGAGTCGATGCCCCTGTCAGATACTCTTGGTTCTTGAGAAAATTCTGGATATCGTAAAACCACGGCTTGACATCAGAAGCTTCCTCAATAGCAAATACAAATGCTGGCCTATCGAGACGCGAGATGATTATTCTTGGAGCATCATTCTAATAATTCACCTTGTACATTGAGGATAACATCGCCAGAGCATCTTCCATCTGATTCTCTGCTCTCGGCATGTGATGAAACTCTACACGATCAAATAATGGCAAAAACCTTCTTGTGTAATTCATGTAAGGAATCAGATTGGGTTGCCTGGTATCCCACTCTCCTTTGATTTGATTTACAACTAAAGCTGAATCACCATAGATATCAAGGTTCTTGATTCTCAAATCAATTGCTTCTTCAATACCCATGATACATGCTTCATATTCCGCTTCGTTGTTGGTGCAGGGAAATGTCAACCTGGCAGTGAATGGTATATGATACCCATGGGGAGTCGTGATGATTTCCCCAATTCCGCTACCGTAGGAGTTAACAGCATCATCAAATATCATTTTCCAATGGGAGCCAAGCTTAGGACCTTCATCTGGCAATGGTTCATCACAATCCTTCATTTTCAGGAACATGACGTCTTCATCAGGAAATTCAAATCTCATCGGTTGATAATCATCAATCGGTTGTTCAGAAAGATACTCTGACAGGACACTCCCCTTGATAGTTTTCTGGGAAACGTATTGAATATCATATTCTGTCAGGACCATCTGCCACCTGGAAATTCTCCCCGAAAGTGCTTGCATTTCAAAGAAGTACTTAATCGGATCCATTTTCGAAATCAGCATGGTTGTATGATTTTGCATATACTATCTCAAATGTTTGGCAGCCCAAGCGAGTGTGCAACATGTTTTCTCCAACATTGAGTACCTGGACTCATAATCTGTGAACTTTTTACTCAGATAGTATATTGCGTGCTCTTTTCTTCCAGTCTCGTCGTGCTGACCGAGAACACAACCCATGCTGTTCTCAAGAACCGTTAAATACATTATTAAAGGTCTTCCAACTACTGGAGGTATCAGTATCGGAGGCTCCTGCAAATATTTTTTTACTTTATCAAATTCCCTTTGGCAATTTTCATTCCAGACGACCACTTGATCTTTCTTTAACAATTTGAACATAGGTTCACATGTGGCTGTGAGATGAGATATGAACCGAGCAATGTAGTTCAATCTACCCAAGAAACCACAAGCCTTTTTTTTTCCTTTTTCGGCGCTGGCACATCTTGTATAGCTTTTATCTTTGTTGATTCCTTTTTCACTGATAATGAACCCCAGGAACTTTCCTGATCGTACGCCAAAAGTGCACTTGTTCGGATTCAACCTCAAATTGAATTTCCTGAGCCTCTCAAACAGCTTCAACAGGTTAACCAGATGTTCCTCCTCCGTCTGTGACTTTGAAATCATGTCATCAACATAGAATTCGATCTCATGATGAATCATATCATGAAAGAGAGTCACCATAGCCCGCTGATAGGCTGCCCCTACGTTTTTCAACACAAAAGGCATTACCTTATAACAGAAAGTCCCCCACGGCGTGTTAAACGTTGTTTTCTCCATATCCTCTGGCGCCATCTAAATTTGATTATATCCTAAAAAACCGTCCATGAAGGAAAACATAGAGTACTGCACAGTATTATTAACCAATACGTCAATGTGAGGGAGCGGGAAATCATCCTTCGGGCTCGCCTTATTCAAATCTCTATAATCAACACACATCCTTACCTTACCGTCTTTCTTAGGCACATGTACAATGAGCGACCCATAAAGGGTAACTTGTCACAGCTAAAAATCTTGCGTCCAACTACTTCTAGACCTCTTCTTTGATTTTCACTACCATTTCTGGTCTAGTCCTCCCGAGCTTCTGCTTGACTGGCGGACACTCTTCATGCAACGACAAGCGATGAACCATAATCTTTGTGTCAAGTCGGGGCATGTCTTCGTATGACCAAGCAAAGATATCACTATACTCACGGAGCATTTCAACCAATCTTTGCTTGATGTCGCTCTGCAATGCAACCCTTATCCTGACTTCTTTTCTGGCTTCCTCAGAACCCAAGTTGATAACCTCGATTTCCTCCTGATGAGGCAGAATGAGCTTCTCTTCCTGTTTCAAAAGTCTGGCTAACTCTTCTGGTAAGTCTTCAACTTCATCAATCTCTTCTTCGGCTTGAAATATCGGATTATCAAAGTCAAAGCGAGTCATAGACATTTCTGGCGCGGTGTCATCTGCAATATGAAACCTGTAATGATGATAATTAAATGCTTAAAATGATATGCAAACAAGCACAAACCACATTTCCATTTTATTGTTAAAATAAAACAAGAGAAACAAGGATCACAATATTTGAATGCAGAAAAACGCCCTTTGACTGATTGATAAAAAGATTGTTCAAACATAAGCAATTAGGCCCTGAAGACAAATACCACTATGCTCCGGGTAGAACATAGGGTTGTATAATAATCAAAAAAACAAAGCATTACTCTTTCGTTGTCACTTGGATCATTTCTTCGATAGACCAGTTGTTAAAGCTTTGCCCTGGAGTACATGGCTGAATTCACGCGTTCATATCATAGTCGATATCCCTTTCTTCATCTGATATGGAGTTAATCCGCTCGAAGATTACCCCACCACTGGTAAACTGGACAACACTCACCACCGATGGGCTGTATCCCAATCCGAATCTGTCTTGTTTGTTGGGAATATCCAGCACTCAGCCCCAACCTTGTGATGCCCCAGCCTTTACCGCTGCCTGGACTTCTTTCAAGGATGACATGGCCACTTCGGGCATTTCGCTCACAACCAATGCTTTATCCTTGACTTGTACCATTTCGAAGGCTTGACATAACGTCTCATGGATCTCACCATCAACCTCGACATATTTGAATGAAGACAAATGGCTAATCATTATATCCTCTTCCCCGCACACAGTGACAACGCTGCCACCCACCATATACTTCAGCTTTTGGTGCAGCGTGGACGTTAAAGCGCCTACTGAATGAATCCATTGACGTCCCAGTAGGCAACTATAAGCTGGCTAAATGTCCATGATATAGAATACATCGTTAAACACTTATGGACCAACTTGAATTGGCAGCGTCAACTCTCCGAATACAGACCTTCTGGTCCCATCAAAAGCACGTACTACCAAGTCACTTGGCGTACACAATATACCGCCGGTATCCAACTTCATCAGTGCCTTCTTCGGAAGCACATTTGAAGATGATCCTGCATCAAAAAGCATATGTGACAGGACTGCTCCTCGGCATTCGATAGATATGTGCAGCGCACAATTATGATTCCTCCCCTTTAGCGTCAGATCCAAATCCGTGAAACCCAACCCATTTCCTGCATTTACATCCACCACAACTCCCTCGAGTTAATTCACTGATATTTCTTGTAGCACATAAGCGGTATACAGGATTCTCAACAAACCATTCTTGTGCGCTTCCGAACATAATAACAACGACAAAATTGATATCTTGGACGGAGTCTACTGAAGGTGATCCACAATCTTGTAATCACTTTTTTTTATCAATCGAATGAACTCCTATGCGTCCTTCAATAAGGACTCCTTCTCACCAGCATGAGAAGTTTCCTCAACCACTGCTTTACCCTTCCCTTTATCAGACTTTTCAGCCACCACTTCAGGTGACGAAAACACCCTTCCGCTCCGTGTAATTCCACCAGCTCCAACAAGATTATCCACAGAGTCCACCGGTAAGCTTTTCAACTCTTGTTTCTGCCCATTACAATATACTTCAGCTCTGTAGTTGCACGGAATTTCCTTACTACTTTCATATGGCACAGGACCAGCTTTGGCTATCATGAAGGTTGGCGGCCTCGGAGGCGTAGAAATAGTAATAGTCTTATACTGAATCGAGATTGTCCCAACCTCATTCTTCTCTTCAACCACTATTTCCTCAGTCTTCTTCTCAGCAACCTTGTCAAATTGCAACACCATGTCATTAATCATTCTCTGAATATGGCCCTTCAGCTTCTCACATCCTTCGGGATGGCTCAAACAATCAGCACAAAACTCATCACAGCCGGGGAATATCCCTTCCTTCAACAACTTATCTTTTACGAATCCCAATGACGTCTTCAACTCATTGACATCAGTTATCAGATCCAAACTCTCATCTTCAATGATAACACTGACCCCAGCTGCCCCATGATTAGGCATGGGGTTCTGCATGACATTGGGCGCATCGTGAGAAAAGTTTATAGCTTTGCTATCCACCAAGTCCTGAACTTTGTGCTTAAACGCCTTACATTTGTCAATATTGTGACCTAGTGCCCCAGAATGAAACCCCCATCGAGCATTAGCGTCATATTTGGGTGGTGGTGCACCTGCCAATGGAGCCAGAGTCCTCTTCTGTATTAACTGTAATTGCAGCAAGGTTTGAAGCAATTGAGAAGAGGGCATCGGAGGCGCGCCAAACTTCCTATTTACCGCACTAGCCCGATCATGAAATCTTCGTGAAGCATAATTCTGTTGATTTTGCTACTGTTGTGGTTGTTGTTGACGTTGTGGTACTGCAGGAATTGTGATACTTGCAACTTGAGGCTGCTGCTGACGGTATTGAGCTGGACGCTGATTTCTATTCCTTTCATGGGAACTAGACACTGTGTTGGTTTCACTTTCCCGCTTTTTGTTGCCAAACACTTTTCTAGCCCGTCCTCCTGCTGAGGACCTTTCACCAGCTTGAATCTTTCCCAACTTAATGCCATTCTCCACTCTTTCCCCAGTAATAATCATATCAGAAAAGCTACTGACATGTTACCGATAAGCTTCTCATAGTATTACCCTAGTAACGTGGCCACAAACATATCAATCAGTTCTCGCTCCACCATAGGAGGCTGCACTCTAGCTGCTAGTTCGCGCCACCTCTAGGCGTATTCTTTAAAGCATTCACCATTCTTCAGAGAAAGATTCTGTAATTGAACCCTATTCGGCGCAAGATCGCTATTGTATTGATAGTGCATAACAAATGCCTCGGCTAAATCCCTCCAGTTGTGGATGTTAACCGGCTCTAAACTCATGTACCACTCTAGCGAAGGACCAGAGAGGTTGTCTTGAAAAAAGTGCATGCGCAATTTTTCATCATCTGAGTAAGCAGACATCTTGCGGTAATATGAGCGAAGGTGGACCCCTGGGCAAGTAGTACATTTATATTTCTCAAAGTCCAGGACTTTGAACTTCAGTGGTACCTTCAAATTCGGGATCAGCCCTAAATTTGCCATGTCTAAGGCCATGGAATTCTGATTCTTGTAACACTTCATCTTATCCTCCAGCATCTTAAATCTTCTGTCTGCCTCAGGTTGCAGACCTGCATTGAGACCTCTCATGGAAAACACATCTTCTTCCTCGTCTTGGTCCCACTGCTGATCCATATTTCCATGTATAGCACAGGTTGCCTCAGGACCATGAACATTACCATTGCCTCCACCTACAATACCTCCGCCCGGAGGAATAACACCTGCAGGGATATCATCAGCACGAGGAGTCTCATTATCAGTACGAGGAGGATTAGTAGTATTTCTACCTTGAAGAACACCATTGCTATCGACCCGAGAAATTAGTGGCTACACCAAAGTCCGTAACTATTCTTGGCCATTTGCAACACCCTGCATCATGTCCATGAACTGATTCATTCTGTCTCGAAACTCTTAAGTTCAGCCTGAATTTGTTCTATGATCATACATTGATTCCCTTTTGTGGCGTAACAATGAGTAGTCTGTTGCCTATCCTGAAACAAACTAAAAAAACCACAGGAAAATAAGGTTAACGGTTATGATGCACCTGCTATGCAAAAATGCTCAATGAAAAATAAAGACATGTATATATGCATTAGGGACATTTCCCCTCGATTCTAGTTCCAATAAGAACAACGAGATAATGGAGAACCCACAGACAAACATAGAGCAAAACTCGTCATACATAAAAGTGAAAGCCCCAAATGGCAGTGTACAAGCATAACACTGAATACAATGGAATAAAAAAGAATGACCTCATCCAACAGGTCTAGTGATGGTCAATATAAAGCAGTAATAATAAGCTACAAAGAGAATGAAAGACATCAAGTGCGACAACAAGCACGAAAATCCTCTAGCATCTCTCTCGTCTCTTGATGGTCTGGCCTGACGAGCAACCCCTGGATGAGCATCTCTTGCTGGCTGATAGTGGTCTATAAACCCTGAGCATAGTCCTCCCAGGCTCCGTCACCAAAGAACTCCTCTAGCTTGCATCTCTTCGTATCAGCTCTCGACTTGTAATCCTCCAAGGTTGCAAGAGCTTCGTTCAGTCTACGATCGCTATCACGTTATAGTGAGGCTTCTACTGCAATCTTCTCATCCTTCATTTTGAGTCGAGTCTTCAACTTAGCAATCTACTGCTTCATTCTATCCTCACGCTCCTTGTTGTTGGTGAGAGTAGCATTCCATTGGGCATTGAACTTGGAAATCTCTAGGTAAGCTCTACCTAAATCCTTCTTCTTAGAAGTAAGAACATCATTGACAACCTTCAGCGAAAATAAGGTGCCGGCAAAACAGAAGAGTCGCCACCTTTCGTTATTTATCCCTCAGAACGGGAAAGGAAACGATCGGAAAAACCTGACAAAAAGGTATAAGACAAGGTCGTCGCAACCATTGTCTAGGTTCGGGAGTCGGTTACGCAAGGGGAAGGTATTAGCACCCCTCACGTCCATCGTACTCGGCAAAGCGTCGCGCTTTATGCCTACGTATTCTCATCAGAGAATGAGAAATCAGAGTCAACGTAGTTCGCCTAACTACGGGTGATGGGGAAGGTGGCTCGCCAATACATCAGTATTGTGCCTACGTACTCTCAACAGGTATGAGAGATCAGAGCTTACGTAGTTCGGGATAATACAGATTACAGGGATTCAGATTCATCTGTTTTATCGAGTAGGGTTAACAAACAGTTCCAGCAGTTGGGTGTACGCAGCTCGACCCTTGGAGACTTAAGCGTTACCGTTTGCGGTAGAACTGGGAGTTAACGACACTCTTTTCTTCAAAAAAGCTTCCTTTGACTTATGGGCCCACGGGGCAAAAAGGTTTGAAGTTTGTTTTTTGTCTTTTACGAAAGAACTGTTTTTTATGGGTGTTTGCAACTAGTATCGCACTAGAGACTATGACCTGAGAGTGAATGCATCGCATGTCACCCAAAGGGTGCCATACTAAACATCCAGACTGTTGAAAAGAAACTCTCCAACAACCCTTTCTCAGATAGCTTAAGGCTCATAACGTACGACGTCAGTTAACCTTTATTACTGTATTTTAATTTGTTTTGAAATGAGAAGAGAACAGGCTCAACTAAGGGGAGACTATCAAGTCCTAATTTTGTCATGCCAAGGATTCATCCTACGGTTGAAGTTTGAAACAGGGAACTCCTAGAAGTTGTCATGCATAGGTTTCAACCTAAAGTTCTAATCATCACTTCCTTATCAAAGGAAGTAAGACTCCTAGGGGATCATGCCAATGATAAACAGAAACAGATAAAGCACCAGCTTAAACGGTAAACAGTAAACGACTGTAAAATGCATGCAATGCAAGTGAGGGAGGAAATATGTGTGGGGCATCAGCCTCCACAAGCTCATCTCAACCTCAAGCCAGATATGAATAACTGCAATCATACAGAGGAAATAACAAGCTATCAAGCAAAATAATGAGTAACTGCAATCATACAGAAGAGATGAAATGCTATCAAGCAACATAGAAGTAACTGCAACCATACAGAAGAAATGAAATGCTATCAAGCAAACACAAACCACATAGGCAAGGGAGTTGGGCTCTACCGAATACCCGCAAGCAAAGCCATACAGTAAAAATACAAGCAGAGGGAGCAACTTAACCTCTAGTGCAATCATGCTCCTAGCTTACATCAGTCTAGATATGGACTTATTCTAATGCATCAGGCAAGTCAAACAAGGCACATCAGTACAGTTGCACAGAAAGCAAGCAGGCAAGAAAGGAAACAGATCAACAGCTCCTACAACTAAACCAACTTGACAGCAGTCCAGTCATCAATCTTCAACAGCTCTTCAGGGCTATCATCTTCCATAGCAAGTATCAACTTGCTTCTTCAAGCTTTCAACACATCAAACACTAGTATCAACTTGTTCTTACTTCTTCAAGCCTCAGCTCTAAAGTAGACTCCACCTTCAGGCTTTACTCCCCATTGCAAGTATCAACTTGATTCCTTCAGGCTCTCAATGCATCAATTTAAGTGTCAACTTATCCTTCATTCCTCAAGCCTCAGCTCTTCACTCAATCTCAATTAGATCTTCCTCACAAGTATCAACTTGGTCTTCAGGCTTCAGCTCTCTCTTCTTTACCAGTATCAACTTGGTCTTCTTGTCCTACAAGCTTCAGCTTCTCAGATTAATTTTCAAACACAAAGAAGTATCAACTCCATCCTTCAATCTTCTTCAAGCAAGGGACTCCATCCTCTAACAAGGGAGAAAGATTCACCTAACAAGAGCAAAGTTGGGATGATTGGTAGCAGAGTGAAGACCAAAGGTCACCACTAAGCATCCTGTCATCAGAGAAAGGGACCCTCAATGGTTCTACCAACATGTAGAGAGCCACACATCCTACCAAGGGAGGGATAAGGCCTTTACAAGGGGACCTTACATCATAGGGAAGAATGGAATTGATCAACATATTCCATGTTTATGAAGCAAAGAGAACTATCTAGAAGCTCTGCCTACAAAACCCTAATCTTAACCTAATCAAGACTACACCACAAGAAGGGGAGATCTTCAAATCCAATCCTCTTCAAGAAATCCAATGCATCTTCAACTTGCCTTCATCATTATCCAAGAGCAAGAGAAACAAAACCCTAATCTAAGGGAACTAAAGATGTTAATCTAGTTGAGTTAGTGCCTTAGAATCATCTAAAACTAGCACCTAAACTAAAATCAATCAAAAATAGTAAACTATATTATAAAATTCTACAAAAATTCCTAATGGATCCTAATTCAAATAAGAATGCCTCATACAAAATCCAGGGAGTAAATCATCTATTAAGTCCTAAAATTAAGTCCTAAATCCAAAGGTATCAACCATAAACCCTAAAAATGGAGCTTCTAAAGGTTTCAACCTAAACTACCACTTATGCTCATAAAAAAAATGTGATAATCTATGGGGATCATGCATATCTATGCTAGCCACATACAAAAAATCAGGGTAAGAATCATCACCAATTAATCACACAAAATTCCACAAAATCAAGCATCAAACATGACTATTTTAATATCTATTAAAATGTAAAAATTCCCATAAAATCAGAAAATGCATGAAATAAAAATATTTTTTATCTAAACAATATTAGACCCTATCATGAATCTAATGCAAAAAGAATGGGATTAATTGAATCATTTTTCACTTTTTTATGATTTTATCAAGAACCATGCATAAAATGAAAAATATAAAGAAAATCAAAATAAAATGACAAACCCACGGTGCAGATAGTAGTAAAAATCAGTTCAATTCATGGATTGGGCCATCAGGGGGGGTGTGAGTAGCAACTATTATACAAAGCCCAAAACAGCTGATTAATGAAACGCATCATTTCATTAAGTCAGACCTCTTCACAAAATGAAACGCACGCGTGGCCGTTGGATGGGGTTCCTAGTCAAAGTCCAACCATGATCTGATGGCTATCAAGTCATCTTCTTCCTTTTGAATCCCTGCAACTCAGGTCACCTGCGCGCCCAAAACCACCGCGGTGACTTTCTCCGGTCACCATTCCACAACCCTAGTTCAACATAGAGTCCTCTATTGGCCACGATCCCTTAATGAAACATGTCCCAAATTTCCTCACGAATTCATTCATGCCCTTAATTCAACCTAAATCCTCAAGATTCGCAAGAACCAACTCTCAACCAAAAATGGCAACCTCCCTAATTAGTCACTAATTCTCAAATTAATGATCTGAAATCCTTCCTACACCGTTCTACAATGCAGCTATCACCCTAATTCCTCTTAATTCTAACTAAAACAAGCTAGAGATTGAAGGTTACCAACCTGAAAATTTCGCGTGCACAGAAGTAGCAAGACCTCAAATCAAGCCCTCAAATGCTCCAGACTCCTTCAGTGAATCACTTCCAAGCTTCTGTATGCAATAGAATTGATTGAAATGGCTTCAATTCTTGGATTCGAATCTGAGTTGGAGGTGGAGAAATCTGAGCTCAAGAACACCAATCAGACACGAATTCCCTTTGATTATGATCTGGAATCATTCCCTAGCATCCATGGAAGAGATTGCAATCAAGAAAATGGATGGAAAGTGAGTGAAATGATGTAACCGAATTCAGTTGCAAGCAATGAAATATCAATCTCAATCTTTGCTCTCTCCTTCAATCATCACCAACCTTGGCCTTGGATCATCTCTATTCAATATATAGACCATGTGTGGATGATCTAGAACCCTCTAAATCCTTCTAATGAGAAGTTCAATCTCTCATGACATGAGAATTTCAATCATATGCCATGGTGTGCATAATTCTGTTAACAGCTTGAAATCAATCCTATTCCCTTCCAATTTCTCCCCTAGTGACATTTTGGAAGTGTTTGGCTTGCAAGGGACCTTGATTATGCCTTGCATTTTGGTTTTGCAAATGTTACTTAAGATGTAAGTAACTACTTTTCAAAGCAAGTCCGCAAATTAGACCTCAATTAAAAAATGTGGCTAAACCAATGTTCTTAAAATGCTTTTTAAATTCAAAATGACCTACTACATGCCTTGGTTTGGATGTGTAGATCAAAAGTATCAATTTCCAACTTTGGTTCATTTAACTTATACCCTCATTTTAGGTCATTTTTGCAACTTTGAGCTACAAGCAAATCCAACATCTCATGACCTCTTGAATAGCCTTAAAACATCATTTTGAACAAGTTTGATGTTGAACATTTTCTCATTTGAAGCTTGGAAATAGGAGTTATGGCCTTATGGTTGAAATGACCTATAATCTCCAAATGACCAAAATGCCCTTGACTTGTCAAAGCCATAACTTGAGTTCTACAAATCCTATCAAGGACTTCTAGTACTCTCTAGAAAGCTAAGAGGATAAGGAACAACATTCATGTTGACCAAAAGTTCATAGGAATCATCCTTCTAGGGTAAAGGTTTCATGCAAGTTGGGCAACTTTCAAGCCCCCAAATTCACATACCTCAGATGACCTGTAACTTGTCAAAGTCATAACTTGAGTTCTACAAATCCTATCAAGGACTTCTAGCACTCAAATTAAAGCTAAGATCAAGCTCTAAAACATTCATGTTGGGGGCAAGATGAGATGACAATCACATCTTGAGCTAAACTGCCTTGAAGACAGGGATCTAACTAGGGGATTTTACACTGTCAAGACTTAGAAACCCTAGTTTGAAACTTCTCAAACTCTTCAATCATGATGAGTTGACCTTGGAATCATCCTTATAACATATCAATGTATCAATCCATGATCACATGGCTCTTGAATTAGGTCTCAACCTTGTTCAAATCATCAGTTGACTTAGGGTTGACCCAGTCAAACCCTAATTGCACCACTTATGGCTGAGTCTTCTTAATCTTGCACAATGACCTATCTAGGCCTCAAAGTGACCTTCAACACTTCTCATGAGCTCTCTCAAGACCTCAAGTCTAACTTCATGATCTCAGAATCATCTGATGGCTCCCTTCAACTCTCAAGTTAGGAGGCACACACTCTTGGTTTCAACCACTCTCTTTGAGGATCTTTTAACTTCTCTGACAAGGATATCAACCCTTAATCCTCTGAACAACCTTCTTAGCTAGCTTCATAGTCTTGTATAGCCCTTGATTGGTAATCATACCTCTTGATCTCCTGCATACATGTCAATGAAATGCAAATGATAATGCTAATGTGAATGAAATGAAACATAAGCTAGGTAAAGAAATGTTGGGCAAATTTTGGGGTGCAACAGCTGCCCCTATTCAAGTGGCTTGGACCTGACTGGGTGAGAAGCGAACGACTCTCAAACAATTAAGGAAGCGAACGAGAAATCAGAGTCAACGTAGTTCTCCTACCTACGAGAAAGGAAGGGAAGGTTGCTCGCTAGGATATCGCATCCTATGCCTATGTACTTTCATACAACATGAAAGATCAGAGCAAACGTAGTTCGGGCCACGTACGACACAAGTCTGTCTTGATTGTTTTTATCCTTCTGAAAAAGGTTTTCTCCTGATTACGCGTCCAAGCGGACAAAAATGACGTTTTTTGATTGGTTTAAAGTCTTTTACGCAAGAACTGTTTTTTATTGATGTTTAACCTCTTATTGTATTTTTCTGATTGTTTTGAGAAAGAAGAGAAACAACAACGCTAAAACCTATGGTTGAAAAGGGAATAAAAATATATCCTAATGTTGTCATGCATGGATGAAAGCCTAATGTCTGTCATATTTCTCTCTTGCGCAGAGAGAAACAGAGATCCTAAGGGGATAAATGGAAAAGCAACAACATATATACAGTAAATTAAGCGGTAAAATGCATGAATGCAACAGTACAAGCGAGGCAAGGGAGTCCCACTCAACCTCGAACCTAGAAAACAATGGGCAAAGTGAAATGGCTTCACTTCAACCCAAGGGGAAATTAACAAACAATACAACAAAGAAAAAATAAACCCTAAAACCAGCTCTGACAGCCCCCCAGCTCCTACAGCAACCACTATGAAAAACGGCAAACTCTGACAGTTGATAAACATCAATCTACCCAAGCTACAACAAGCTTCCATCTCCAAGAAATCACCAAGCTCAAGCAAGCACACACTCTTAACCAGTTGACAGCATCGGACAACAGATAGCTCTAGACAGCAGTAAACCCTAGCTCTAACAGCTACACAGTTTTGACATGAATAATCTCCATCTTTGTCAATCTTTGATCTTCATCTCTATCTTCAATGGCTTCTTTCTTCAAGACAAGCTCTCCTAGATGAGAATTGATTTATCTGAGCAAATTGAATGTCAAAACAGTTCATTGACAACCAAAGGAAGCCTATAAACAGTTGACATTGTTACAAACTGTTTCCCTCAAAGTTCTACCTCTAAGGTAAGGCCACTTATCCCTCCAAAGGAGGGAGGTGAATACCACAGAGGGACTTTATGTCATAGAGAGGAATGGAAGCACAGGAAGTTATCCATGTTTGTAAAAAAATTTGGTCTATTCTAAGGCTCTGCCTACTTGCTCCTATTTCTCCTAAGTCTTCAATCAGCTCCAAGCTCAAGCAATCTTCAAGCTTCAACATTTGATTATTATCCCCAATCTTCTCCTTTGATGTCTTCGTGCTTCCACAAGCCCAAGCCAAGCCCCATACCCCAAATAAAAACAACAAAACAGCAAACACAACCAAACACACCAATTGCAATGCATACAGAAAATTAACTATATCACACCTAATTATTTCTAAGGGGACCTAAAGTTTACCCTATACCCCATATATTCCATAAACCTAAATCAACTATAATAATACCCCAACTAAGTCTTAATTGTTTTTTTGGAATACATTCTATACTAAAAATTATATACACTAAGCATTAACCTAAAATCAAATTAAAACTATCCTAAAAATATTATACTATTTTTATTATATTCACTATTATTTTTTCTACAATTTTTTATTCTAATGTTTGATATTTTTTACTATCTTTTTTTTTTATTCTAAAGTTCTTTATTATCCTAAGGGTACTAAAGTATGCCTATATTTACATATACTAATATTTTTATTGCATTTTATCTAAAGTTTTTATTCTAACAATTTTAACCTAGAGTTTTTATCCTAAAGTATATTAACATCTACCTTCTAATATTAATATTTGTTCTATGTTTTTTTTTTAATCTAAAATTTTATTATCCTTTTTTTTAACTCCTAATATGTCCTAAAGCATTTTAATATCTAATATATATTAATGTTTTCCATGTTTTTTTCTTAAAGAGTTTTTTATCACTACAATTAAACTAACCTTATTATTAACCTAAGATATTCTAATATTATTCTAATGTTAATCTAATGTTAATCCTGATTAAACTAAATCTACACATTAAAATAAAGCATTAAGAGAAGGGGAAAAAAACAATTAAAATGCCAGGGGGGGTGAACTACACAATAGCAGGTTCTAACAGCAACAAAAAAAACCGGCCCAGCCCATGTGCTCGTCACTCAGCCAGACAGGGGGGGCGGAACAAAACAGATGCACCATCAGCAAAAATGCTTGGGCTTAAGCGAAGCCCAACAACCACAAAGTTAGTAAACAACAAGGGGTGCAAACGAAAGGACATGGGTTATCCACTAGCAATGTTCGTGGGCTTAACTGAGCCCGTTACCCCCAAGTCCATTATCCCAATACACAAAACCAACATCGTCTTCTCAGAACCTCTACACTGTTCATTCCTTGGCCAAAACCCTAACGACGCTCTCATTTCTCTCCTTCCCCTTCTCTCTCGTTCTGAACGAAACTCCCACTACCCAAATGTTCATCAGCAATAACAACCTAAACTATACCCCAATCGCATTCTTGAATCAACATCAGCCACAAGAAACCTCAAGATGGAACCATTGCCATCGACAATTTGTCAAAACAAACTCTCAGTTCAAGCAACCTAACACACATCGCAAAATCCTCCAAGTTCAAACCTAGTTCACGATACTCTATCCTAATCCCGCTCACACTAACTGACCTCCAGAATCTACATCTATCAGGTTCAATACTAACATGCAAGGAAAGGAAGTAAAAGAAATGAAAACCTGGATGAGGACGAAGAATGCTATGAAGTTCTGTGTACGAAGAAGATCGCTGACAAGCGCATTGGATCTTGATGGAATGTTTTTGGAGAAAGTGCTCAAACTCCTTGCATGTCCATGCCGGTGATCCTGGGATGAAAATATGTTGAAAGTTTTTGCAGACGATTCTTGATGAAGACGGAGAAATTGAACTTCGGATGAAGACGGAAATTTGTTTGTGACTGCGTGTGAATCTGGAGAAATTGGTGGATGAAGGTCTTGGTGATTCTTGGCAAGAAATCTGGAAAAAGAGAACTCAAACGCCGATGGAGTTCTGGAGTATTAATGGAAGATACGCTGAAGAGCGATGATGATGATGTTGTTCTGGAAAAAGGAACAAAGATGACGAGTTGATTGTTGATGATCGGAGGAAAAAAAATGACGATCAGAGAAGATTAGTGAGGAAGAAAGAATTTCTGGCAATTTTGCAGTTTTCCGGTGGGTTGCGGTGGTCGGAGTATGTTGGAGCGGTGGCCGGAGACGGTTAGGAGGCGGCCTGAGCATTTTGCATGCCGGCCGGTGGAACTTCCGGTGAAGGATGGTGGCGTGACAAGTGGCGCTGGGGAGTCAGAGGCTGGGGACACGCGTGACTGGTGAATTACTGCATGTGAGACGCGTGTATCAGACTACGCTAGTGGAATTGTTCTGCTGGCGAAAAATCCTTTAGTGGCTGAACCTCTTTCTTACACGTGGTGCACTGAATTTATAGACACCTGGCTTTTTTGGACCTATTGACTTGGGCTTTGGATAATTCTATGGATACTGGCCCAATTATTACTGACTAATACAATGAAACGTTGAACTAAACATGGATTAGCAGATGAAATGAAAACGAAAATTAGTAAGGATTAATGAACCATGAATGAATTAATATGGATGATTAACGTGGCTAATGGAAAAATGGTTAATGATGGAAGTTTAAAATGGATTAACGAAATTAACATGAATTAATGGAAATGAAGATTAAATGAAAATGATAGTTGATGAAGATTAAAACTAATCCTAATTATTTAATATTCTAATTAAAACTAAAAACAATTAATATTCCAAATCTATTAAAGCTAATTAAATCCTAAGAAACTATATTATAACCCTATATTCCTAAATTCTATATTAAAAAAATCCACTATTTTATAAAAAAACAAAATGGTTATTAAAATGCCCCTAAAACCTCAAAAATGCCTAGAAAAGTCTATAAAATTCTACAAAAGCAAAATAGAGCGAACTCCGATACGAAACCGGACTGAAATGAATGGCGAACTCCCGGGCGTCAAAATATCCTTAAAACAGCAGAAAAAGCCGAAAACGCCGAGAAGCGCACAATTTCCCGAAAGTGAAACTTTGATTATCTGGACTGGTCTGAAACGTCCGACCGGTGAGAATTAGGTTGTACTCCCGATATTATCAGTATGATTGAAAAATGCAATGCATGTGGTATGCGAATGTGAATGCACAAGTGAGTCGAAACGTAAATCAGGTAATAAGTTGGGCAAATTTTTAGGGTGCCACAGCTGCCCCTATTTCAAACGGCTTGGACCCGAATGGGTGAAGAGCGCGCAACCTTCAGACAATCGAGGTACGAGACGGTTGAATACCAATAAAACCCGAAAATTTGCCAACCGCAGAAATAAACGGCACCACTGCTTGGGGAAAAAAGTCTCGAATCATTGAATCATGTTGCTACAGCGACAATTGATCACCCATTTGATACAAACTTGACTTCAAAATTATCTTGTCGATATGAGAATAAACTTAGTGACTTCACTAGAGAAGTACTTTTTCGAATATAAGAACGCAATTCTGTCTTGTCATGGGACACATACTATGTTCCTTACAGGGAAATCATCCGTCTAGATATTGAGGAGTTCATCCGCCTATCTCTCACGGGAAACATGCATCGGTCTAGCAACACTTCGTCCGCCTATCCAATACGGGAACACTATTCTGTTTACATCAAAAGAAAACTTCATCCGTCTATCCAATACGGGAACACACTTCTGTCTATTATCACAGGAACTTTTCATCCGCCTATCCAATACGGGAACTCGCTTCTGCCCATTATCACAGGAAAATCTTCTTCTGCCCATCACACATGAAGATACACTTCTGCCCCATCACGCAGGAAAATACACTTCTGCCCATAACGCAGGAAAATACACTTCTGCCCATCACACAGGAAAATACACTTCTGCCCATCACGCAGGAAGATACACTTCTGCCCATCACGCAGGAAAATACACTTCTGCCCATCACGCAGGAAAATAGACTTCTGCCCATCACGCAGGAAAATACACTTCTGCCTATCACGCAGGAAAATACACTTCTGCCCATCACGTAGGAAAATACACTTCTGCCCATCACGCAGGAAAATTTTCTCGGACATAGCTTATTTGCCTATTATTTGCATTAACTAACTCCACTGGGGATATTCAAAAAATAACTGTCAAACACTCGTCTTGATAACAAGCGGCTACTTCTGAACATTGATTTTATGGAAACCTGAAACGCTGCCGCAGCAACAAATCTTAAAGAAAACATTCCGCTAGCCGGATACAATACCGCCTCAACTGGCAACTCTGTGGGATAATAATAAACTGAACTATGTCGTCACACGTCTCCCGGCGAGACCTCGATTATCTGGTACTATCTGAGCTTTAGAACTCCATACTCCTGTTGAGAACCATACATGAAAGCAAAAGGTCAACCAACCTGATCTATGTTTCATAATGCGTATGTTTGATAATGGCGTCATGCTCCATACAACATGGAAATGCTACGCGTTTTTTATTTGGTAGATGCAAATATGACACTATATGCCGATGCAAATGCAGGCTCGAACCGATGGGATAGCTCTAACAAGCTTGCTTCCTCAATCCTGGTCGTCGAGGACAAATATCACCCTGCTGGGGAGTGAACGGGTATCATAAAGTATTCCGGGAAAATAAATGCCAGGACACACAACCAACTCTGTCGGGGAGAGTTTTAACCTTTGATTTCCACCGGGAGGAAAGAAAACACTTGCTGAAAAGAGACAACTCCGCTGGGGACGAAACGACTCTCTTGGGGAATATCAACTGACTCCGTTGGTGAGAATGAATGACCCTACTGGGAAGGGAATCTCTACTGGGAAGAGTAGACTGTCTGGGTACAGCTCACAAGTTTGGAAATATTAGTCTTCTGAGGCTAAACGACTCTGCTTGGGATAGGGAATCCCTTTGGGGGACACCACACTGTTTGAATACAGCCTACAATCTTGGAATCACCAAACTCTGCTGAGGGTAAACGACCCTGCTGGAGAATGTCCTTCGGATAAGCTGCGAGTTGCTGGGGAATTTGATCCTTCTTTAGTAAGGAACATTGTCATCTCAACTTCAGGGAATGAAGTGCGACATGCATGGGGATTCAATTCACATAACGATCAAGTCTTTTCATTACGAGCCTCTGGTTAGGACTGCAATCTTCTGATCGTCCACTTCGTATGGTCAAGAACCCTGCAACACCACAAACGAGACAAGACAAGTCTATACAACCAAATCTATTCAGGTTAGCGTTAGTGACATCATTTTCAGTCAATTCGAAGTTTTAGCAATTATTGGCAAGGGCCAGCAACGTTATGCACTTGCTAATTTTATTAAACATTGGCGCTTTTCACATACAAAACAGTAAAGAACAAGAATCAAATACTGAATAACATGCTTTATTAATGGGCCCCTGAATGGGCAGAGTTTTGTACACTAGATGTAACTCCTGAAAAGAGGAAGTTACGCACCACAAATATACAAGTATGCACAGGAAGCATAAATACAGTGACAACTCAAATTTGCACATATGTCGGCAACGTGATGCAGATGAACATCATGAGCTGATCCTCCTATGACTCGCCTGACTCTGGCGCTTCCCCGGTATTCAAACTTCTGAAGATATTGTATCTGATAATCGAACTCTCAGGTATATTCTCCCGCACCAATATGCAATGTAGTATCAAATTCGGACTGCAGCCATTTGCTTTTCAAATCCTTAACTTTTGCGTGAACCGCCCTTTGCGGGTTTTCAGTTCACCGGGATACCCTTTTTTGCCGAAGCCGCCCAGTGTAGGTTTTCAACTCCGCGGGTGTACATCTTTTCAATTTTATCCCTAATTTTTGCCCGAACCTTTTATTCTGTTTTTGGTTCGCCAGGATGCCCCGTTTTTGCCTGGACTCTCTCTCTTTTTTTTTTTTTTGTCCAGCGGGTCAATTTTAAGCAAAGTATTTTTTAACTGCGTCCGAATTCACAGGCGACGTAAAGTCTTCACCGTCCATGGTGGACAACAACAATGCTCCTCCTGAAAAGACTTTTCTGACAATGTATGGCCCTTCGTAGTTGGGGGTCCACTTGCCCCTGTGATCAACCTGTGGCGGGAGAATCCTTTTCCGTACAAGGTCGCCCATCTGAAAGCTCCGAGGATGTATCTTCTTATCATAAGCTTTCTTCATTCGGCTCTGGTACAAACGACCGTATGCTAGAGAAGCTAGCCTCTTCTCATCCATTAAATTTAGCTGGTTCAACCTGTCTTTCACCCATTCTGCCTCGTCGAGTTGGACATCTTGTAATACCCTCAGGGAAGGAATCTCAACTTCCAGTGGTAACACTGCTTCCATTCCGTATACCAACGAGAACGGGGTTGCCCCGGTTGATGTACGTACCGTCGTACGATAACCGTGCAAAGCGAAAGGTAGCATCTCATGCCAGTCCTTATAAGTCACCACCATCTTCTGAACAATCTTCTTTATGTTCTTATTGGCCGCTTCAACAGCGCCATTCATCTTGGGTCGGTAAGGAGAAGAGTTGTGATGTTCGATCTTGAAACTCTGACACAGCTCCTTCATCATCTTGTTATTTAAGTTCGAACCGTTGTCGGTAATTATCCGCTCGGGGATTCCATATCTGCAAATGATATCTCGTTTGATAAACCTGGCTACCACCTGCTTGGTCACATTTGCATATGATGCCGCTTCCACCCACTTGGTAAAATAATCAATTGCTACCAAAATGAAACGGTGTCCGTTAGATGCTATCGGCTCGATCTTTCCAATCATATCAATTCCCCACATCGAGAATGGCCGTGGTGACGACATCACGTTCAGAGGACTCGGAGGCACATGGATCTTATCCGCATAAATCTGGCATTTATGACACCTCTTCGCAAACTTGAAACAGTCAGTTTCCATAGTTAGCCAGTAATAACCTGCCCGCAGCAGCTTCCTCGTCATAACATGCCCCCCAGCATGTGTACCGAATGTACCCTCATGTATTTCCTCCATAAGAAACTTCGCCTCTTTCTCGTCTACACAACGCAGCAGCACAAAGTCATGATTCCGCTTGTATAGGACATCATCCGGATTCAGATAGAAATTACCAGCCAATCTCCTAAGAGTCTTCTGATCGCGACTGGATGCCCTAGCCGGATACTCCTTGTTCTTCAGGAAATTCTGGATGTCAAAATACCAGGGTTTATCATCAAATGCTTCGTCAATGGCAAATACGAAGGCGGGTCTGTCAAGCCGAGAGATAATAATTCTGGGAGCCTCATTCCAGAAGTTGACTTTATACATGGAAGACAATGTGGCCAGTGCGTCAGCCATTTGATTTTCTGCTCGCGGCACATGATGCAATTCCACCTTGTCAAAGAAAGGCAACAATCTCCTTGCATAATTCATATACGATATCAAATTAGGCTGACGTGTCTCCCATTCTCCTTTTATTTGATTCACCACCAGAGCTGAGTCTCCATATACATCCAGATTTTTGATTCGCAAATCAATGGCTTCCTCAAGCCCCATGATGCAAGCTTCGTATTCGGCTTCATTATTGGTAACCGGAAATGTCAATCGAGCAGTAAATGGGATGTGCGACCCATGTGGAGTAGTGATGATTGTCCCTATTCCGCTACCATAGGAGTTCACAGCTCCGTCAAATATCAACTGCCATTTGGAATCCTTCTTTGGCCCTTCATCCGGAAACGGTTCTTCCCAATCCTTCATCTTCAGGTACATGATATCCTCGTCAGGAAAATCAAACCTCATCGATTGGTAATCCTCAATAGGCTGCTCAGCAAGATATTCCGATAACACGCTCCCCTTTATAGCCTTCTGTGAGACATACTGGATGTCATATTCGGTCAAAACCATCTGCCAACGGGCAATTCTCCCAGATAGTGCCTGCTTTTCAAATACGTATTTGATAGGATCCATCTTCGAGATGAGCATGGTTGTATGATTCAGCATGTACTGCCTCAAACGCTTGGCGGCCCAGGCTAGCGCGCAACAAGTTTTTTCGAGCATTGAGTATCGAGATTCACAGTCAGTAAACTTCTTACTCAGGTAATATATCGCATGCTCTTTACGCCCTGTCTCGTCATGTTGACCGAGAACACAACCCATACTCCCCTCAAGAACCGTCAAATACATAATTAAGGGTCTCCCTGCCACTGGAGGTATCAAAATAGGAGGCTCCTGCAAATACTGTTTTATTTTATCGAACGCCTTTTGACAATTTTCATTCCATGTTACAGCCTGGTCTTTTTTCAACAGCTTGAATAACGGCTCACACGTAGCTGTTAGGTGAGATATGAACCGAGCGATGTAGTTCAACCTCCCTAAAAACCCGCGCACCTCTTTTTCTGTTTTAGGCGTCGGCATTTCTTGTATGGCTTTTATTTTTGTAGGATTAACCTCTATTCCTTTTTCACTCACGATAAACCCCAGCTGTTTACTCGATCTCACCCCGAAGGTGCATTTGTTAGGGTTCAGTCTCAACCTGAACTTCCTAAGCCTCTTGAATAATTTCAGCAGATTCACCAAATGTTCTTCCTCCGTCTGGGATTTGGCAATCATATCATCGACATAAACCTCGATCTCTTTATGCATCATGTCATGAAAGAGAGTCGTCATTGCACGCTGATATGTTGCCCCCGCATTCTTCAATCCAAAGGGCATCACTTTGTAGCAAAATGTTCCCCAAGGCGTAATGAAGGTAGTCTTCTCCATGTCTTCTGGCGCCATTCTAATCTGATTGTAGCCCGAGAAGCCATCCATGAAGGAGAATACGGAGAATCGAGCGGTGTTATCAACCAGCACATCGATGTGAGGAAGTGGAAAATCATCTTTCGGGCTCGCTCTGTTTAGATCACGGTAATCTACGCACATTCTCACTTTACCGTCTTTCTTTGGCACTGGCACAATATTAGCTACCCATGAGGGATATTTTGTAACAACTAGGAAACCAGCATCCCACTGCTTTTGAACTTCTTCCTTAATCTTCACAGCCATGTCCGGTCTGGTTCTTCGAAGCTTCTGTTTAACCGGCGGGCATTCTTCTTTTAGCGGCAGACGGTGCACAACCATATCTGTATCCAGCCCAGGCATGTCTTCATACGACCAAGAAAAAATATCGCTGTACTCTTTGAGCATTTCAACCAATCTTCGCTTGACGTCGCTCTGCAGCGTGGCCCCTATACGGATGTTCCTTTCAACCCCTTCCGACCCTAGATTGACGATCTCAATGACCTCCTCATGAGGCAGAATGATTCGTTCTTCTTGTTTTACCAACCAGGACAACTCTTCTGGAACTTCGCCATCTTCAACAATCTCTTCTTCGGTCTGAAATACCGGGTGCTCAAAGTCTAAGTGAGTCATAGGCGGTTCATAGATGTCATCTGAAATAGTAATCCTGCAAAGGAAATGGTTAAATGCTTCAAAATACATACAAAGCGAATAACCACATTGCCATTTTATTGTAAAAAATAAAAACAGGAAAAACAGAGATCACAATATTTGTACATGAAAAACGCCTTTTGACTTAACGATTAAACAGTGCAACGTACATAACAAAACGGCCCTAAGCAAAATCACGATGCCCCGGGTAGGACACCGGATTGTTCAACAATTAAGAAAACAAAGTATTACTGTTTGGTGGTAACAGGAACAGTCTCCTGAATAGACCAGTTTCAAAGCCCTTGTCCTGGCACGCTCGGCTGAATCCAGGCGTCCATGTCGCAGTCGCTGTCTCCTTCTTCGGAATCCGAAACAACGTTAATGGTCTCGTGATATACTCCTCTAGCCGTGATTGTTATTGGTCCTTTGAAATGTGGTGCCCCTGCAGCAGGCGTTGATGATGAAGGTTGATACCCTAGCCCAAATTTGTCCATCTTTACGGGGATATCCAGAACCTTGCCCCAGCCCTTGGTCTCACCAGTCTTCACCAGAGCCTGAGCCTCTTTGTATGACGATACTGCCACCTCTGATGCCTTACTCGGCCCGGGAACTTTGTCTTTAATGCGCAACCCTTCAAAGGCTTGACAGGGTGTCTCATGAATCTCGCCGTCGACTTCTACGTACTTGAATGACGACAAATGACTGACCAGTATATCCTCCTCTCCGCAAACTATGACCACACTGTCCCCTACCATGTATTTCAGCTTTTGGTGCAAGGTAGATGTGACTGCCCCAGCGCCATGGATCCATGGTCGTCCAAGAAGACAGCTATATGCTGGCTGGATGTCCATAATGTAAAATTCAGTTTCGAAAATCTCCGGCCCCACCTGCAGGGGTAAAGTTATAGATCCAAAGACTGACCTTCCCGTACCATCAAATGCCCTGTCCACCAAGTCACTAGGCGTACAAATGATCCCCCTGATGTCCAATTTCATCATTGCTTTCTTTGGAAGCACGTTCAAGGAGGACCTGGTATCTACCAGCACGTGGGACATGACTGTGCCCCTGCATTTAACTGAGACGTGCAACGCCATGTTATGCTCTCTTCTCCTCGGGGTCAAATCAAAATCCGTAAACCCCAAACTATGGCCTGCATTCACATGCGCCATCACCCCCTCCAACTGATTCACAGAAACATCTTGGGGTACAAACGACGTGTCCAGAATTTTTAATAATGCATTCCTATGGGCTTCGGAACACAATAACAGCGACAATATGGATATCTTCAACGGCGTCTGTTGAAGGTGCTCAACAATCTTGTAGTCACTCTTATGAATAAGACGCATAAACTCTTCTACATCTTTCAGTGACGTTTCTTTTTCATTCCTCTGCATCGGAACATCCTTATTCATTTTTCCTTTACCTTTTGCCAATCGTTCAGCCTCTACCTCAGGCGATATAAAAATTCTCCCACTCCTTGTCATCCCTCTGGTCCCGACGACATTGTCCACAACCCCAGCTGGTTGTTTACCGATATCGATTTTCACCCCATCACAATACGCTTCCAACCCATAAGTCCAGGGTACTGCCTTAGTGCTCTCATAAGGTGTTGGCCCTGCCTTGGTGATAGTGATCGTCGATCGTCTGGCTGGCGCCGTTATAGTTATCGTTTTTCGGGGAATTGTCACCGTAGCGACATCACTTTGCTCATCAGCTAATACTTCTGCAGGTTTCTCAAATGCCGTTCTGTCGAATTGCAACGTGCCTTCATCTATCAAGGTCTGAATACCCTTCTTCAATTCAGCACAGCCCCCAGCTTGGGTCCAACATTCTAGACAAAATTCATCGCAGCCCGGATATACACCTCCTTTCAATAACCTGCTCTTTATTTCACACAACGGCGTTTTTAGTTCATCAACATTCATGATCAAGTTCAAACCCTCCTCGGTCAAAATAGCATTTTCCCCATGGTTGGGCATGGGCTGTTGTACTATGTTCGGACCTGCTTGTCCAAAATTTATGGCCTTGCTATCCAACAGATCTTGCACCACATGCTTGAACGCGTGGCAAGTCTCTATGTCATGGCCAGGAGTCCCGGAGTGGAACTCGCAGTGCTTATTCGTATCAAAACCAAACGGAGGAGTGCCCGTCATTGGCGCTATAGTCCTCTTTTCCACCAAATTCAAACCCAGTAATGTTTGGAGTAACTCTGCATACGTATAAGGAGGTACATCAAATACTCTTTTCGGCCTCGTGTTAGGAAATCTCCTCTGTCCCTAACTTGGCCTCTGCTGCTGTTGTTGTTGTTGCTGCTATGGTGGTATCTGCTGTAGTGGTATTGGTTGTTGATGGAATGGAATTGTGACGCTTGCCACCTATTGCGGATGATTGTACTGATTCCGTCCTCTGCCCCGGCCTCGGCCTCGGCCCCCGAATACTGCACTTGTGTCACCCTGACGGCGACCACCAAAAGCTCTTCTGCTACTGCCAACTGGAGTAGATTCCTCAGCTTGGAATCTCCCCATTTTAATATTACTTTCAACCTTCTCGCCCATCAAGATTAGATCCGAGAAACTTCCCAAAGAAGCGGGAAACAGCTTATCATAAAACATACCGGTGAACGTTCCTATGAACATATCATTCATCTCCTTTTCAACCAAAGGAGGATGAACCCTTGCAGCCATGTCGCGCCATCTCTGAGCATATTCTTTGAAACTCTCATCTTTCTTCTGCGACAACCCCTGTAACTGGACCCTGTTCGGTGCCAGGTCACTATTGTAATTATAATGAGCCACAAACGCTTCAGCCAGTTGCTTCCAAGTCTTTATCTGAGCAGGCTCCAATCCCATGTACCATTCAAGGGAAGGACCAGACAAGCTGTCTTGAAAGAAATGCATCAGCATTCTTTCATCGTTCGAGTAAGCGGACATTCGTCTATAATATGACCGCACATGTACCTTGGGACAGATATCTCCCTTATATTTATCAAAGGTGGGAGCTTTAAACTTCAGCGGTACCCTCAGGCCAGGCACCAAACCCATTGTGGTCATATCTAAACCAACAGCACTTTGATTCACAACACCTTTCATCTGCTCCTCGAGCATCTTGATTCGCTGAGTGTAGTCTACAGGACCTACAATACCTCTACCAGAGAAAGCATCTTCTTGTTGGTCTTCTATCCAATTACCATTCCCATTTCCGTATCCATCATACCCATTGTTACGACCAAATCTAGTCTGATTCATCACAGGGCCCCGTCCCTTGTTACCATACCCTTGAGCGACCCCGACAGGTCCAAAAGGCATCACTCCAGCACCATTTCCGTTACCGAATCCACCATAGCCCTGATTGGCATTACCAAATCCATCATGTCCGAAACCCGGGGCGTTGAAGCCAAACTTCCCATCCTGGTTAACATAATCAAACCCCTGGTCGTTATAGCCAAATTCGTTGTTACCGAAGCCATTACCTCCAATATTATCATCGCCCAGATTGGCATCTCCGAATCCAACGTTGTTAATGACAGTCTCATTACCGATTCCTGTATTACCGTTCCCGGCGCCAGTGCCATTGTTCATATTCACAGCAGGTATATTCGCCACAGGTGGAGCTACCGGTGTAGGAGTACCATCCCCATGAATGGTGTCAACATGTACAAAATTGTGGTCTTCGTGTCCATTCCCGACATTTCTCGCTAGCAATGGCTGCACCAGAGTTTGCAAGTTTTCCTGCCCTTTCACAATTGTCTCCATCGTCTGCATGAACAGCGCCAGCTTCTCACGCATGTCCTGCATCTCGCTCTGCACCTGGTCCATAACTCTTTTGCAGTTGGTACGAGTAGAGTATCGGTGAGGACGTTGACTTTCAATCCTGGAGAAACCTGGAGAATGCAGGAAATGAGATGCAGTTCAATAATCACCTGTAATGCAATATGAATGTGTATGCAAATGCAACATGTGTCCGTGCATTAGGGAATATCACTCCCCAATTCTAGTGCTAATGTGTCAGTGTGGTGACAGTGACAGCAATAAGAAGTTCGGAACGCAATCATAGAAAAACATCTCATACATTGCAGAGAATCTCATCAAGTCAGGAATACAATATCAATGAGCGTACAATAAGAAGGCATGACCTCAACCAATAATCCTGGTGATGGCCAGCATAATGCAAATAAAGCATACACATCAGAAATAGTCAAGTGCAACCATACGCCTGGTACTCCTCTAATAACCTCTTAGTCTCGGGATGATTTGGTTGAGTAAGCAAACCCTCGACAAGTAGATCTCTTCTCTTGAGAACACGTCGTAAATCACCAGCAGATTCCTCCCGTGCCCCTTCTCCGAAGCGATCCTCTAACTTCCGTTTCTGAGACACAACCTCCTTCTTGCACTCGATGGCTTTGTTCAATGAGTTCTGAAGACTATATCTTGCCATCACCTCCTCTTCATACTTTCTCTTGCTAGCCTTCAGCTAATCTTCCAGTTCAGAAATTTGCTGCTTCAATTTGTCTTCCCTCTTTTTGTTGTTGGTTAGCGTAGCATTCCATGTTTTGTTGCAAGAAGAGATTTCCCGGTAGGCGGCATCGAGTGACTTCTTCTTGGACTCTAACATATCATGAGAGCTTCTGAATTCTTTTCCCAGGCGTTCACGCTTCTTTTTCTCTTCTGTCAGTTCAGCACCTAGCCTATTTACTAACTCAGTCTGCTGTTGGAAGGAATACACAGCTTTGTTTTTCTCACTCCGCATCTGAGCCAATTCCTTCTCTAACTCTTCATTGATCTTTATCAAGTCTTCTTTTTCTTTCACAACCCGCTCATAGACCTCAATAGCTACAGTAGTTGGTTCCTCCGCTGGAATGGGAACAGGACGTGATATTGCCGGAAAAGGCATCTGCACCTGTCTTGCCCTCTCTTGAATCCACACCTTGTATGGCATATAGGCTTGACAATCATTCTTTCCTAGCAATGGTTTTCCTCTTCTGCAGATATGATTCCAAGCATGCTGAATCTTGGCCAATAATTCCCTACTCAGGTCACCGGTGAAATACAGAGATTCCCGTATTTCTTCATCCTTTGGCTGGCTTTTCAAAGCATAACCGAATTGCCTGATCAATAATGATGGATTGTAGTTAATGCACCCTTTCTTCCCAATCAAAGGAACATTAGGATATCCGACGCAATTGTAGATAATCTCAGATCCCAGTAAAGCTCTGTCAAACCAGACAACATCTTCTGAAGAAAGTCCCATCAGATGCTCAGACCAATCCACCGTATCTGCAGACTCAGCAAAAATACCCTTCTTGGGCAGGTGACTCTCAAACCACATATACAACAAAGGCACACAACAAGAGATGTGCTTTCCCCTCCTATTCTCATTCTTGTAATGCAGTGAGTGATAGAAATCTCCAATCAGAGTAGGCACAGGATTGCTTGAAGCAAATATATGGAATGCATCCAAATTAACGAAGTCAGGCATATTAGGGAACAATACAATGCCATAGATACACAAAGCCAGGATAGCATTAAACAAAATCCAACAACCACTCTTGGCGTACTCTTGTGCTTTCCCAACTAAGAACTTGGGAGAAAAACCATAAACTTCATTCCACGAGGTTAACAGCAGTTCTGAGGAGCCTAAGTGCAAAGCAACAGCCAAATCCTCCAGCTTGGGCTCAGCACCCATATGAATGAAGGGCACCTTGTTCTGAATAGTCAACTCCAAGATCTCAGCATATTCCTCCAGGGTCGGAGCCAGAATGCAGTCAGGGAAAGTAAAACACCTCAGCGGGGGATCATAGAACTGCATCAGTGCGTACAATCCGTTACGCTCATACAAGGATGGTTTATAAACCAGCCTGAGCAGTTTCCCATAACTCTTCCTGAAGCTTCCCTTCACCTCATCATCAGCTAGAGATATCAAACCAAGTAGAGAAGAAACATCGGGAGTAGGCAACTTGTACGCAACAGTCTTCCTCAAAGTACTCATAATAACAGGTGGAAGTCCGGAGCACTAGAATCGGGAAGTATGAAAATGCATCTGCAGCACAGACACACGTTAATGATATGCACATGATGATGCAAACAATGCAATATGCAAGCAATGAAACAAGGGATCACGTGCCCCTGGCTGAGAAATTCAATCCACAACACTGGCCTCAAATAGACCCACAAATTGCTCAAGACCATCCACAATGCTCCAACCTGGTCTTTGACGGACCCAATAACACTGTCCTCAAATACCACTGAATCTCAATCAGGAAAACCGGTAATCTGGAGGTCAAGTTACTTGCATGTCCCAACCTCTCTCACAGGTAGGTGTCCTAATAACTGACACAAGGTACGACATCCTATGCGATCGTTGGCGTCATAGACTTTCAAGACTGATCATCATGTCATGAAGAGGCCTCACTTAGCCAACTTCCAAATGATCGGTCCCCGGAGTCGACAATCCAACTAACCAACAACCCCCTAAACCCAACGGGTTGAAAAAGAAGTCAACCAGAAGAACCTCGTCCGAGCGTGGATTTCATGAGACACTAGTGCATGCAAAGCATGCACGCGCCCACTAATTTCCACTCTAATTCTAGGTGCCCTCAAGCCCAGGTTCGGCTTATATCTCAATCATAGAGCCCCCTCATACCCACAACAATAATAACAATAATATAATGCTGAATGTAAAATACAGAAACGTAAATCCATACAAAATCCACGACGGGAAAACAATCGCTAGGATTGACTCGCGTAGGGAACCGTTGGAGTCCCTAGCAGAGTCGCCAGCTGTCGCTACTACAAAAATCGGCGCCGGCTGAACAGAAGAGTCGCCACCGTGCGTTATTTATCCCAACAGAGGGAAAGGAAACGCTCGAAGTAAACCTACCGCAAAGACGGGAAATGAATGGTCATCGCAACCAAATCCTGGATTCGGGAGTCGGTTACGCAAGGGGAAGGTATTAGCACCCCTCACGTCCGTCGTACTCGACGGGATCCACGCTTGTTTTCTAGTACGGATTGTTATTCTATCTATTCTACAGGTCTGGGGTTAAAGGAAAATGAACTGACTCGGCAAAGTATCGCACTTTATGCCTACGTATTCCCGTCTGGAACGAGAAATCAGAGTCAACGTAGTTCGCCTACCTACGGGAAAGGAAGGGAGGGTTGCTCGCTAGGATATCGCATCCTATGCCTACCTACTTTCATAGAGCATTAAAGATCAGAGTAAACGTAGTTCGGGCCACGTACGACACAAGTCTGTCTTGATTGTTTTTATCCTTCTGAAAAAGGTTTTCTCCTTATTACGCGTCCAAGCGGACAAAAATGGCGTTTTTTGATTGGTTTAAAGTCTTTTACGCAAGAACTGTTTTTTATTAATGTTTAACCTCTTATTGTATTTTTCTGATTGTTTTGAGAAAGAAGAGAAACAACAACTCTAAAACCTATGGTTGAAAAGGGAATAAAAATCTATCCTAATGTTGTCATGCATGGATGAAAGCCTAATGTCTGTCATATTTCTCTCTTGCGCAGAGAGAAACAGAGATCCTAAGGGGATAAATGGAAAAACAACAGCATATATACAGTAAATTAAGCGGTAAAATGCATGAATGCAACAGTACAAGCTAGGCAAGGGAGTCCCACTCAACCTCGAACCTAGAAAACAGTGGGCAAAGTGAAATGGCTTCACTTCAACCCAAGGGGAAATTAACAAACAATACAACAAAGAAAAAATAAACCCCAAAACCAGCTCTGACAGCCCCCCAGCTCCTACAGCAACCACTATGAAAAACGGCAAACTCTGACAGTTGATAAACAGCAATCTACCCAAGCTACAACAAGCTTCCATCTCCAAGAAATCACCAAGCTCAAGCAAGCACAAACTCTTAACCAGTTGACAGCATCGGACAGCAGATAGCTCCAGACAGCAGTAAACCCTAGCTCTAACAGCTACACAGTTTTGACATGAATAATCTCCATGTTTTTCAATCTTTGATCTTCATCTCTATCTTCAATAGCTTCTTTCTTCAAGACAAGCTCTCCTAGATGAGAATTGATTTATCTGAGCAAATTGAATGTCAAAACAGTTCATTGACAACCAAAGGAAGCCTATAAACAGTTGACATTGTAACAGACTGTTTCCCTCAAAGTTCTACCTCTAAGGTAAGGCCACTTATCCCTCCAAAGGAGGGAGGTGAATACCACAGAGGGACTTTATGTCATAGAGAGGAATGGAAGCACAGGAAGCTATCCATGTTTGTGAAAAAATTTGGTCTATTCTAAGGCTCTGCCTACTTGCTCCTATTTCTCCTAAGTCTTCAATTAGCTCCAAGCTCAAGCAATCTTCAAGCTTCAACATTTGATTATTATCCTCAATCTTCTCCTTTGATGTCTTCATGCTTCCACAAGCCCAAGCCAAGCCCCATACCCCAAATAAAAACAACAAAACAGCAAACACAATCAAACACACCAATTGCAATGCATACAGAAAATTAACTATATCACACCTAATTATTTCTAAGGGGACCTAAAGTTTACCCTATACCCCATATATGCCATAAACCTAAATCAACTATAATAATACCCCAACTAAGTCTTAATTGTTTTTTTGGAATACATTCTATACTAAAAATTATATACACTAAGCATTAACCTAAAATCAAATTAAAACTATCCTAAAAATATTATACTATTTTTATTATATTCACTATTATTTTTCTACAATTTTTTATTCTAATGTTTGATATTTTTTACTATCTTTTTTTTTTATTCTAAAGTTCTTTATTATCCTAAGGGTACTAAAGTATGCTAATATTTACATATACTAATATTTTTATTGCATTTTATCTAAAGTTTTTATTCTAACAATTTTAACCTAGAGTTTTTATCCTAAAGTATATTAACATCTACCTTCTAATATTAATATTTGTTCTATGTTTTTTTTTTAATCTAAAATTTTATTATCCTTTTTTTTTTAACTCCTAATATGTCCTAAAGCATTTTAATATCTAATATATATTAATGTTTTCCATGTTTTTTTCTTAAAGAGTTTTTTATCACTACAATTAAACTAACCTTATTATTAACCTAAGATATTCTAATATTATTCTAATGTTAATCTAATGTTAATCCTGATTAAACTAAATCTACACATTAAAATAAAGCATTAAGAGAAGGAAAAAAAACAATTAAAATGCCAGGGGGGGGGGGGTGAGCTACACAATAGCAGGTTCTAACAGCAACAAAAAAAACCGGCCCAGCCCATGTGCTCGTCACTCAGCCAGACAGGGGGGGCGAAACAAAACAGATGCACCATCAGCAAAAATGCTTGGGCTTAAGCGAAGCCCAACAACCACAAAGTTAGTAAACAACAAGGGGTGCAAACGAAAGGACAGGGGTTATCCACTAGCAACGTTCGTAGGCTTAACTGAGCCCGTTACCCCCAAGTCCATTATCCCAATACACAAAACCAACATCATCTTCTCAGAACCTCTACACTGTTCATCCTTGGCCAAAACCCTAACGGCGCTCTCATTTCTCTCCTTCCCCTTCTCTCTCGTTCTGAACGAAACTCCCACTACCCAAATGTTCATCAGCAACAACAACCTAAACTATACCCCAATCGCATTCTCGAATCAACATCAGCCACAAGAAACCTCAAGATGGAACCATTGCCATCCACAATTTGTCAAAACAAACTCTCAGTTCAAGCAACCTAACACACATCGCAAAATCCTCCAAGTTCAAACCTAGTTCACGATACTCTATCCTAATCCGCTCACACTAACTGACCTCCAGAATCTACATCTATCAGGTTCATCACTAACATGCAAGGAAAGGAAGTAAAAGAAATGAAAACCTGGATGAGGACGAAGAATGCTACGAAGTTCTGTGTACAAAGAAGATCGCTGACAAGCGCGTTGGATCTTGATGGAATGTTTTTGGAGAAAGTGCTCAAACTCCTTGCATGTCCGTGCCGGTGATCCTGGGATGAAAATATGTTGAAAGTTTTTGCTGACGATTCTTGATGAAGACGGAGAAATTGAACTTCGGATGAAGACGGAAATTTGTTCGTGACCGCGTGTGAATCTGGAGAAATTGGGGATGAAGGTCTTGGTGATTCTTGGCAAGAAATCTGGAAAAAGAGAACTCAAACGCCGATGGAGTTCTGGAGTATTAATGGAAGATACGCTGAAGAGCGATGATGATGATGTTGTTCTGGAAAAAGGAACGAAGATGACGAGTTGATTATTGATGATCGGAGGAAAAAAAATGACGATCGGAGAAGATTAGTGAGGAAGAAAAAATTTCTGGCAATTTTGCAGTTTTCCGGTGGGTTGCGGTGGTCGCAGTACGTTGGAGCGGTGGGCGGAGACGGTTAGGAGGCGGCCTGAGTGTTTTGCATGCCGGCCGGTGGAACTTCCGGTGAAGGATGGTGGCGTGACAAGTGGCGCTGGGGAGTCAGAGGCTGGGGACACGCGTGAGTGGTGAATTACTGCATGTGATACGCGTGTACCAGACTACGGTAGTGGAATTGTTGTGCTGGCGAAAAATCCTTTAGTGGCTGAACCTCTTTCTTACACGTGGTGCACCGAATTTATAGACAACTGGCTTTTTTGGACCTATTGACTTGGGCTTTGGATAATTCTATGGATACTGGCCCAATTATTACTGACTAATACAATGAAACGTTGAACTAAACATGGATTAGCAAATGAAATGAAAACAAAAATTAGTAAGGATTAATGAACCATAAATGAATTAATATGGATGATTAACGTGGCTAATGGAAAAATGGTTAATGATGGAAGTTTAAAATGGATTAACGAAATTAACATGAATTAATGGAAATGAAGATTAAATGAAAATGATAGTTGATGAAGATTAAATGAAAATGATAGTTGATGAAGATTAAAACTAATCCTAATTATTTAATATTCTAATTAAAACTAAAAACAATTAATATTCCAAATCTATTAAAGCTAATTAAATCCTAAGAAACTATATTATAACCCTATATTTCTAAATTCTATATTAAAAAAACCCACTATTTTATAAAAAAACAAAATGGTTATTAAAATGCCCTTAAAACCTCAAAAATGCCTAGAAAAATCTATAAAATTCTACAAAATCAAAGTAGAGTGAACTCCGACACGAAACCGGACTGAAATGAATGGCGAACTCCGGGCGTCAAAATATCCTTAAAACAGCAGAAAAAGCCGAAAACACCGAGAAGCGCACAATTTCCCGAAAGTGAAACTTCGATTATCTGGACTGGTCTGAAACGTCCGACCAGTGAGAATTAGGCTGTACTCCCGATATTATCAGTATGATTGAAAAATGCAATGCATGTGGTATGCGAATGTGAATGCACAAGTGAGCCGAAACGTAAATCAGGTAATAAGTTGGGCAAATTTTAGGGTGCAACACCATCAGGTCAATAATCACGTTAATCATGCCATCGGGCATTCAAAGGAATTTTTGGGCGTCAGCCGGATTTCATCACTAAGTCTGGAACAGACTCCTCGGTCAATCATGAACCAATTGGGGATATCGAAACTTCTGCCATCTGGCACTTCGCATCAGCTGAGAAAACTGCTTCGTCAATACGGTTGGACTTCAATCATCAAGTCTTCGAGGGAAGCTTCAACTTCGCTGTTCAGAAACCTGCTGGGGATGACGCATCTCCGCTGGGGATTTTGGAAAACTATCAAGTAACTCTGCTTCGGGGCTTCAGAAATCCTTCTGGATGAGTCAACTCTGCTGAGGGCTTCAAGAATCATCTTGGACAAATAATTCTGCCGGGAACTTCAAGAATCATCCTGAACCATTAACTCTGCTGGAGATTTCAGGAGTCATCCTAATCAAATACTCTGCCGGGGACTCTAAGCATCAACTTGAGCAACCCTCTGTGGCGACTTCACTGGGGCTTTTAAGAATCATCTTAAGAAACAACTTCTGTTGGGGAATTCAAGAATCCTCTTGGGCAAACGAATTTCGCTGGGGGATTCAAGAATCATCTTGAGCAAGCGACTCTGCGGAGGAACACCTGCAAAACAAGCGCAGTAACGACCTAGCTCATGTTTAGTATGCATATGCTTTGACAATGGCGCAATGCTCCACACGGTGGAAATGCTACGCATTTAGCGTAAATGCTATGCAATCATGCAAAATGCTACGACCCCATCAGCAAAATAAATGCCGAAGGGAGAATCCTCCTGTCAAGGGTAAGAAGTTACTCCAATCTCAATTGGACTCCGCTTGGGGAAACGAACTTCAGTCGACTGCTGCAGGGGAACGAAGCTCTACGAGAACCTGAACCTGCTGAGGACAGCGATGTCAATCGCAGAAATAAACTGCATGGCATTCGCAGCCAAACCTTCCTGGAGGTAACGACTCCGGCGGGGAAATACAGCATTAGCTATTCAACATTTTACTGGGGAAAACCAATCATGGTCCTAACTGCTTTCCGAGGACTCAACTCTCTTGGGAATCTGCAAACTCGGCTGGGGAAGAAGGAATCATCCTGCTTACAGGGGAAAATACAACTCTGTGGGGAATTTCAATTATACTGGAGACTTCAGTCTGAACTATCAATTGCTGCACACTTCAGTATATGACTCAGCTGGGGAGACGACAATCCTTCAGGGTACATATGGCTGGGGAGAATCTTCTCTGCCCGGGGAAACATATCAATACGTACGATCTCCTGTTCAGACTCTGCAGGGAGAGGCTGCTGGACTTGCTGGAGAGGAAGGAATCATCCTGCTTGGGAACGCATACGGCGTACTGCCTGGAACCTGCTATACCTGCAACAACACAAACAAACGGACAAGATACCCTTCTCAAAGGGACCTATCAAGGTTATCATCTTGTGGCAATGCTCAAGTAATTCATTGTTTCAACAATCAGTGGCCTAGGCCAGTAAGTTTATGTATGCGCATTTTATCAAAAACATCGGCGTTCTTTTTCGCAAACAAAACAGATAAATGCTAAATAGACAAACAAAATGGCTGAATAGTATACATTTTATTGATAACGAACCCCTGAATGGGTAAAAATGTTTTACAACAGATGCAAGCTCCTGGAATGAGGAAGCCGCGCAAAAATAAAACATAAATATACATCAGTATATACACAAATGATGTGAGGGGTGCTAATACCTTCCCCTCATGGAAGAAAACAAACAAACTAAGCTAACATTTCTCATGAATCGAATCAAGAGGTTCCCATTGAGTACAAAGGATGTGAGGGGTGCTAATACCTTCCCCTCATATAACCGACTCCCGAACCTAGTACTTGTTTGCGATGACCATGTTCTTTCCCTAAAGGTTTTATCGATATTTTCCTATCCCTTCTTGGGATATATAAAGTTCGGTGGCGACTCTGTGTTTTCCGAGACCATTCGCGAAGGGTCGTGCCTTTTTCGAGGTACAAGAGCTGGCAACTCTGTTAGGGATCATGCATAGCCCTATGCTAGAGACAGTCAAGCCTAACTTGACTCGATTCGTAAGTGTTAGTCTCACTTGTTTGTGTTCTTAATATGTTGTTATTATTTTCTTGTTTGATTATTTATTTACTTATTTATCTTTGTTATATATCCTATCTGTATTCTTGTGACTATTGGGTTCCTCTGATTAAGGGCACTCTGTGAGATGGCTCTATACCCGAGTTTGAGAAAAACTTAGGATTAGAATGGTGGTTGTGTAGTGGAATCCCTCGAAGAGCCTTTCTCGTTGGGAGGATATGAGGACCCCGCTTAGAGTTGATGCCATTGGAAGTATTATTGTCACGGTGAGCCTTCGCCATGGTAGTAATGTTTTTGAGCCTGAATTGATAACTCTAAGGACCTTTTAACATTATTTCCATGGTGGTTGGTAGTGTTAACTCGTAAGGGTTGGCACGAAAGCCCAAATCAGATGAGATCCCTTGAACGTATCGTTATTCTAATAATGATATTTTCAACCTCGTTTTATGACTCTGAGATGCCTTTAAGAAACCTTGGACTCGATGGTTGTGTAGTGGAGGTTCACGAGGAGCCTTTCTCGTAGGACGACGCGAAAATCTCACCTAGACGAGATCCTTTCAAATATATTACTATTGTGGTATCCCTTTACCTTGGTCATAATGTATTTGAAAGATATCCATGACTCTAGGCACCTACCTGTTATAGGCCTACCCACGGGGTTCCTATAATCAGAGATTATCCTTCCCGCTTCAGAATTGTGCTTGTGGTCCTTATCCTTGAATCTGCATTTCATGTTCACATCATAACATTCACATTTTCTTTGGTTTTTCAAGGAATTTTAGAATTAAGTTACAGGTACTTAGAAATTATGGGAACAAACACTAGAATCAATTATCTTTACAGTATCAAAAATCCCAAGTTGGAAGACTTACATGGTTTTGTTTCATGTACCCCTGTTGTTTTCAGAATTAACTTTAGGAAAGATTTTGGCAAGATGATTCATATCTTAACCCAAGAGGTGGATCAGAAATTGCTCGTTACTTTGGCTCAGCTTTATGATTCTCATTTGAGGTGCTTCACATTTCAAGACTTCTAATTAGCGCCAACACTCCTTGGTATTCCTATGAAGAACAAGTTACCATTCGTGGGTGTGGACCTATCTATGGACGATAATATTATTGCTGATTCTATCCATATGTCCAAGAAAAATATCTCTGATAACTGGAAAACTAAAGGAGGTGTTAAGGGGATTCCTCTCAACTTTCTCATAGAGAGAGTAGATACCTTTATAGAGGCTCAGAGTTGGGATGCTTGTTACGCTGTTGTAGCTTTGGCTATCTATAGAATTATCTTGTTTCCCAACATAGACGATTTTGTGGATGTGAATGCCATTCATATCTTCCTAACTAAGAATCCTATGCCAACTCATCTAGAAGAAGTCTTTTATTTTCTAAGTTGAAGGAGTGAAAAGAAAGAAGGATCAATTGTCTGTTGTGCACCTCTTCTGTATCAATGGCTAAACATGCATTTACCGACAAAGGGGTCATTTATTGACCAAGCTAGTGATAGTTGGGCTCAAAGTATGGTGTCTCTCAGATCTGCTGACCTTTCCTGGTTTTTGCTAGATTATGATGAAGTTATTACTAGTTGTGGTGAGTTCCTGAATATCCCGCTTATTAGAACTCGAGGTTGTATTACCTCCAATCTTATGCTATCAGTGAGGCAGCTTGGGCATCCAATGGAGGCTCCTCCCGAACAGAAGTATTTAGAGGCCTTCATAGTACATGATTTGGAAACTGAGAACCCTGAATTATTTAAGAAGATTGTGAGAGCCTAGAGAAGTATTAAGAAGAAAGGGAAGAGTGAGTTGGGTCGAAGGAACAATATTACCAAGGATCCCTACTTTGTGTGGGTCAAGGAAAGAGTAAAGGAGATTAAAATGCCTTTTCAGGTCAAGGTTTCTGAACCTTTACCCGAACCAAAGCTTACTCATGTCCCAATTGAGGAAGCTAAGGACCTCAAAGCTACTATAGAAAAATTAATGAAGAAAAATGAGAAACTTGAGCTGAAGCTTCAGAACGTCCCTAAGGAGAAGAATGACATGAAGTGGGAACTCCAACGCAAGAATACTCATCTAGAGGTAGTAGAAAAGAAGGTTGATGAAGAAGAGCACATAAGGAAGAAAGTTAAGGTGTGTCTTAATCAGTCTGATAACAAGGTGAGTGGACTTAAGGAAGAGTTGGATAAACCCCAAAGGAAATGCGTTGAGAATGAAAAGCATTGGCTTTTGGCTACCCAGAAGAACAAGGAAATTAGAGAAGAAATGGGAGCGGAAATACAAAAGCTAAACACTACTTTACGTCATTCAAGAGCTTCTGAAGCAGAGCAACGAAGACTTAAAAAGGATTCCATAAGAGCCTCTAGGGTTGAGCCAACAAATTGGGACAAATTATGTAGGGAGTTGAACGAGGTTAGAAGTCTTTCCGAAGATTAAAAGAACCAGATGAAGGACATCCTTGCATATAAGGATATTTGGGTTGCTGAAAGGATAAATGTGCTTTCCAATTATGACCGATATGAGCGATCTATACATATTCTGATAGCTGATCGAGATATGTACCGTAACAAGGCTAATGGGTTTGCGGAATTCTGCAACTGGTTAGCATAAGACTTGGTGTGGAAGCATATAGATGCTTTTGAAGCAATGGATGACTCCACTCCTCCTACTATTTGTGATTTCCTCTACCTTTGCAAATACATGCTGAAGAGGTTTAAGGAAGAAGTGAAGGAGCGTGAGGCTCATAGGCCAAAGTTCTAAGTTTTGATTGATGTACTTTTTCTTGTTTTTTTGAAGTAGTATGGATTATAATTGATTATGAATGAATTTATGTACTAATTGACTGCTACAATTAATGAATGAATGTCGTTTCGTTTGCTTTATGTTTGTTTGATTCCTTGATATTTCTATATGAACTAACAACTAATTCAAACAATTCCTCAAAATGCCAAAGAATGCATTCTTTGCATTGCATTTCATTCTGCATACACACCACATATGCATACCATGCGTTTTCAAATCATTTCCCATTTTGTGTCTCTCGTTCCAGTTTATATCCTGAGTCCTCAACACAGATATAACACCAGAGCTCGTGCACGCCAAAGGATGTCCGACATAAAAGAAGAAAATGCAAGACTCATAGCTAAATTCGAAGATCTTTGAGGGAGTGTGAATCAACTCAGGGAAATGATCCAAACCTTGACTCCCAAGAGTGAGCCTCCTCAAATCACTGTTGTTTCAGAAATCGTAGGATCTTCTGGAGAATCTCAACCTGTGACATCTGTTCCTTCCACATGGCCCCCATTTGGTTTACATCGGGATTTTGTGCCACGATTTGAGAAAGTGGGGAAATCTGTGCCACAAGCAATCCCTACTCCGTTCTATTTTGAAACACTACCTGTTATGCATATTACTCCACAAACTGTGATGCCTACCGTTCCACATATGGTTGTTTCAACTAGATTTGCTACATAACATGAGGATTACAATCAGATCTTTCATGCTCCCGGGTCAATCTATATAGGTTACAATACAAGAGACGAGGATCTTAGGGAGGTGAAAAAAAATTACCAGAATCTCATGAAACGAATCAAGGCATTAGAAGGTGATGATATTTTTGGGACTGCTACTAAAGAGATGTGTTTGGTTCCTGGTTTGGTTATCCCAACCAAATTTAAAACACCATAATTCGATAAGTATGAGGGGCATACTTGTCCAAAGAGCCACCTTATCATGTACTATTGTAGGATGGCTCACATGTGAATGATGACAAGCTGATGCCATACTTTCAACAACAACCTGCTTGGATGCCATACTTTCAACAACCTTATGTGGTGTCTGTAATGCTAGCTTATCCACCGCCACCACCTCCTATCAATTATCCATTATATCCTCAATCATTCATCCCATGATATCTGCCACAAACGACTTCTCAATATCCACCAGCTCCTCCAGCACATAATCAGCCGCAGCAAAGGCCAGAGGTTCCTCCTGCTACTCCTGCAAATCAAAATCGTGTCAGGAGAAGCCCAAATTTTGAACCAATCCCTATGACCTATAAGGATTTATACCCATCTATGGTATACAAGGGATTAGTAACCATAAGGTCGTTACTTACTTTCATTAGAAAGCCTCCACGTTGGTTCAATCCAGACTTACATTACGAATACCATCAAAGCGCTGTAGGGCATGATTTGGACGGATGTTTTGATCTAAAGGCGATGGTGCAAGAGCTCAATAATTGCAAGATACTATCTTTCAAAGACAAGGGTCCAAATATTTCCACTACCCCTCTTCTTACTCACAATGGACATGTAGCCCATGCTATCGAGGAAGCATTTGACAAAGAGGTCGTCAGGGATGTCAAGGAATTAAAAACCCCATTGAAGGAGCTCCATGCTTGCTTGGTGGAGTTTGCTGTAATTTCAGAGAAACATGATGAATGTGATGAATGTTCCGTTATGGAAAAAGGATATTCTGTAGTTAACAGAGATATTCGGCAGTTAATGAACCAAGGGATACTCCAAGTCAGTCGCCCAAAAATTGATAAGGATATTGCAGTGATCGAACCTCATTTTGAAATACCACCTACATGGCAAATTGAGTATGATAATACACCCATTATTCCACCCATAATAGAATACGTGTGTCCGGAAATAACAATTCAACCTATTCCTCTCCCTTATTATAATAACAATGCAGTGTCATGGCGTTATAACGCTGCAGTTTTCATAAATGGCCGAGAGGTGTCCCTAGGGGACCAGTTTGAAAATATTTCTAGACCAGACATATCCAACATTGCTGAAACAAGCAGAATGACGTGTAGTGGTCGTGTCTTTGGGCCTACGCCACCTCCAAAAGTTATTGAAGAAATATTCATAGGAAATACTGCTGAAGTTCCACAAGCCCACAAAAGGTTGGAAATTCTTGATGAGACGATATCACCACGAGAGGCGGAAGAATTCTTAAGACTGATTAAAAGAAGTGATTATAAAGTGGTGGATCAGCTTCACCAAACCCCTTTGAGAATTTTTGTGCTTTCATTACTGTTCCACTCAGAAGCTCATAGGAAGGCCTTTTTGAATGTACTCATGCAGGCGCATGTATCACAAGAGATCACCGCAGATCAATTTAATGGAATTGTATCTAACATTACTGCTTGCCACACTCTGAGCTTTCATGATGGAGAGATGCCCGTGGAAGGAAGAAATCATAATCGAGCTTTACATATCTCTGTAAAGTGTTTGGATGATGTCTTAGCCCGAGTGCTGGTGGATACGGGTTCATCACTTAATGTCATGCCAAAGTCCATTTGGCCAAACTCTCGTATACAAAGACGGTGATGAAGCCTAGCATGATGATTGTGAAGGCATTTGATGGCTCTCGTAGGGCTGTGATTGGAGAAGTGGACCTGCCCATACTAGTAGGCCCACATATTTTCAAGATGACTTTTCAGATCATGGATATCAACCCAGCATACAACTGTCTGTTGGGAAGACCATGGATTCATGTTGTAGGCGCAGTAACGTCCATACTTCACCAAAAAATGAAGTTTGTGGTGAATGGAAAACTAATCACAGTGTCTAGGGAAGAGGATTTGTTGATCAGTCACCTATCATCATTCATATATGTTTAGGCGGATGAAGGCGCATTTGAAACTTCTTTTCAAGCCTTGGAGATTGTAAATGCTAAATTCTGGGAAGTAAAAGAGCAAGATATGACGGTAGATTCGTCGTTTGCTTCACTGAAGGGTGCAAAGGCAATGCTCGAGAGGGGCGGTCCTAAAGGTTGGGGTCAAGTGATTCGCGTTCCCGAAAAGAATATCCGTTTTGGGATGGGATATGAGTCTCAAACAAAGGGAAGTGCCCAGAGTTCTTCTTGGGCAAAAGTGAAGGTTTTCCAAAAAGTGTTCCACAGCACAGGATTTATCCACGACAAGAAAGTAGCCGCTATAGAAGACAATGCAGCTGATTGAACAACACCATGTCTAGTGTTACACAACACTGTTGATTTGAATAATTGGGAATCAATTGACCTACCTAATGTTTTTGCATTGTCAGAGTAATTTATTTTCATTTTTCTAAAAATCCTTTCGCTCTTCCCAAGGCTTAAGGATCATTTGTAGGGCCCATTCGTTTCAAATGATTATCATCATTAATAAAAAACATTTTGTTTTTCACTTTTTGTTTTTGTTTTTGCTTTTAAGAAAATGGTAACCTTTTCAAAGCCACAAAAAGAATTTTATTTTCTTGCATTTACTTTTCATTTTTTCTAAAGTCAACATTAAAATCATGCAGAATAATCAATGAACCCGTTGAACTTGATAATATTACAATCACTCCTGACTTTGTGACCCTTGTGAATCAAGCGGAAGAAGAATACGAAGAAGAGTGTGATCTGCCTGAGGAACTAGCAAGGTTTCTAGAGCACGAGGATAGTGCCACTCAGCCTCATGAAGAGCCCGTGGAGGTCATCAACCTGGGAACAGAAGAGGCAAAGAAAGAAGTGAAGATTGGTATTGTTCTTGAAGATTTCACCAGGGAGAGTTTGATCAAGCTTTTGCATGAATATGTTGACATGTTCGCTTGGTCATACCAGGATATGCCAGGTTTAGACACATATGTTATTGAACATCGACTACCTCTTCGGCCAGAATTCCCGCCAGTGAAGCAGAAGTTGAGGAGATCATCGCAACCAAATCTTGGGTTCGGGAGTCGGTTACGCAAGGGGAAGGTATAAGCACCCCTCACGCCAGTCGTACTCGACGGGATCCACGCTTGTTATCTATCTAAAAGGGGGTTAATCTAAAAGGCTCGCCACTGGGACAAAAGAAAATAAAAGAGACTAAATAGAACATCGCCGCTCCATGCCTATGTATTCCCTCGTGCAGTGGGAATGTCAGAGTCAACGTAGTTCGGAAAAATATGGGTGAAAGGTGGGGGAAGGTTGCTTGCCAAGACATCGTCGTCTTGTGCCTACATATCCTCGTCTGGTACGAGAAATCAGAGCAAACTTAGTTTGGGCTAACATGACCACAGGCTGGGTCAAGTGTTTTAACCGAGTAGGGTTAAACCTTCGTCCTAGCAGCTAGGCGTATTGCTGCTAGACCATTGGAGACTTAGGCATTACCTGTTTGCGGTAGAACCAAGAGTTAACAACACTCTCTTTGAAAAAGGTTTTCAATTAATCCCGAAGGATAAAAAGGTTTGATGTTTTTTTAGTCTTTTATGAAGAAGAAGTGAATTGAATTGTTGTTTGTAATTCATGTTACACTAAAGACTATGACTTAGTAGCGAATGCGTTGCATATCGCCCAAAGGGCATATGCTAAACACTCTAGACAATTGAGAGGAGGCCCCCCAATCATCATTTCCCAAATGCTAAAGGCTCGTAGTGTACAACACTTATTATCACTTATTACATGTTTTGAAGAAGTTTTGAGATGAGAAGAGAAGGCAGAACTCTAAGGGGAAACTAACTCAACCCTAATGTTATCATGCAATGTGCTCCTATGATTGAGATTAAGAGGGGAAAATACTACCCTAATTTTAGCATTCTTGGATTGAACACTTAATTTCTCTCATACTCCTATCCTAAACGGAGGGACTAGGAATCCTAAGGGATCATGGCAAAGGAAACCAAGTAAACACAAGATGAAACAATCTCAAAGTGAGATGCAAGAAAGGGATGATGATGACTTAAACAAGTCAAGAGAAGATGTAATCATGATATCCAAGATGCAAGAGATTCAAAACAAATAAAAGATGAGAACAAAGTGACTTAAACATGTCAAAAAGAAAGTGAGATGAAATGGGAGAAGTTACAACTCCTACAACCATTTGTGCATCAATCACAAATCTCAAAATGTAAACAAATAAGAAACATATGAAACCATGATCAAGAGGAGGATGGGATAATAGGCTTGGGCATCAAGCAACATAAGAAGAATCTCAACCAAATGCATCAAATTGATCATGCAAAAAGAAAGCACAAACAAGTTCTCAAAGTGGTCCACCATTCAAAGTAAACTCAAATTATGATCAATCAAACCAAATCACTTTCAATGGGTACCACAACCCAAGGGAAAGAAGTGAGAACAAGTGAAGAAGGCTCACAAATGAGAGAACAAACAAAACCAAGACAAGTCACAAGATGGGGCAAGGGAAAGAACCAAAGTTCAAACCACTTTCAACATTAAAACACAAATGGAATGCCCTAAAACAAAATGACTTGTTACACAAACCAAGCAAGTGTGTGACCTATAACATTGAAACTAGCATCCAAAACATGTCAAAAATTTGAATCAAGAAGAATAGGATGCATATGGGATTCGCAAAGGTCATCTCTCAAAGGAACTAGGCCAACTAGTTTGTATGAACTTCAACTAGGGTGACTTGACTTGCAAGGTTCACCAAAAATAGGAGAATGTTCAATAAATCTCAAATAAAATGAACAAAGCTCATAAACAAGTTGGCAACCAGAGGCCAAAACATCCAAACCAAATTCCATTTAAGGCATCACCAAATGATTTGATCAACTAGGGTGTTCCACCTTGAGGAATTATTATCGAGGGTCAAACAAAAGTAACACAAAGTCAAACAAAAATTGATCAAACATTGACCAAAATTAGACTCAAAGGTACCTCAATCCATCATCAAAGTGGATAACAAACCTCATTCATTGGTGATTGCAAATGGTCCACCAAACATGAATGATCAAAGGTAAACAATATTAAAAACACTTCCAATTGCAAAATTAAAATAAAATTGCAAAATAAAATCAAATCAAAATTAAAAATTATGGAAAACTAATTAAGACACTAAAGTGTTGGAAAATATTTTTTGTTGAATTTTATGATATTTAGAATTATTTTTAATAATGCAAAAGCAAAACAAAAAAATAAAATAAAAGAAATAAAATGGGAAACCAAGGAGGTGTAATAAGTAAAACATATTACAAGGCAAAACAGTTCAAAGTGCATTGGGCTGAACAAACAGGGGGGTGGAGATATCAAAATAAGCCCAATCCACAAGACCATCTGATTAAATGAAACGCAGCGTTTCATTTAATCTATATGGAGTCAAACTGCTAAGTATGCAAGTCAATCCAATAACAACAAGCCACACGCATGGTCAAAGAGTCAAGCTAAAACACATCAGATATGAGGTCAAATGAACCAGACGCCGAAGCCCTAGCTCCGGTCGTCTTCTCCGGTGATATGGCCGGAGCTCAGTCCATCAAATCTCAACCAAACACCACAAAATTGGTGCCAAATTAAAGCTGAAGTCACGTAGGTTATGAATCCAAGATCCAATCATCCCAAACCTTCATAAATTAAGAGAATCGAAGGCAACAAGTTTGAGATGCACAACTGAAAAATCAACCAAACATGAACAATAATGGATCAAACATGGCTTACACAATGCAGGGCTTCAGATGCATCTAGTATGAACCTAATTCATGGCCTAAAATGAGAGAATTATGGATTGAAAGCTTACTGAACGGAGACACTCCGTTGGTGCTTCAGATGAGTGCAAGCTTGCTTCCAATGCTCAAGATCCACTCCAAATTCTTCAAGGAAGCTTAATTGATCTTCAATTGGGCTTGATTTGAGCAGAAAAGTGAAACACGGTTTTTAAATTTGCTTGAGAGTTCCAAATCTGAAAATGCTCTCTCCAACTCCAATTTTCACTTCTGAGCTCTTAGGGCGCGTTTTGAACTTATATATGATGGATCTCAGATGAATTAGAAGGCCCATGAGGCTCTAATTTGATGATTTTGAAAAATTCCCAAAAATGGCAAGCTCCTCATGCACACATGAATTTCTTGCATACACACATATTTTTACAATGGAAATGAATTGGGCTTTGCATTGGATCCAAGTTTCAAGTTTGAAAGTGAAACTTCGTTGTGAAGAAATTGGAAAATGCACGTGTTTTTGATCATTTGTGCCAAATCCAATTTGTGCACTTTGCTTATGAATGTATTGTAAAGAGAATTGGATCAAAATAAATCATAAACATGGCCCATGATGAATTGAATTGAAACCATACTTAAAAGTCCATTTTTTACTTAAAATTCTCACCACATGTTCATAACCATCCATAATTCACATGATTCTTGGTCTTTATGATGTAAAAGAGGTCTCTAGGAGCAACTTTCATGTTGGTTGAAAGTTCATTTGAAGTACACAAGTGCATAATAAATTACCTATAATCAAACTTTCCCAAAATACCCCTGTCTTGTAAGGTCCATAACTTGAGTTCCACATATGATATTAAGGACTTCTAGGACTTTTTGGAAAGATAAGATCATGAGGAAAAACTTTCATGTTCACTTCAAGTTGAGGAGAAACTTGATTCTAGGTCATACGTTCCTTGGAAGTGAGTTGACTTTTGTTGACAAAAAAATAAATTTATCTGAGACCTATAACTTGATGGCATCATAACTTGAGTTCTAAAAACCCAATGGATGAGTTGTAGTACTCTAAAGAAAGAATAGAACATACCCTACAAGTTGCATGTTTACATGAAAGTGAGATTGAACTTGTATCATGAGGTAAATGGTCCTTGAAGTTAGGCACTAAAGAAGGGGATTTTACACTGAGATCCTCTGAAACCCTAATTTAGTAACTTCTTGAACTCTTGATTCTTCTTGATTTGAACTTGACATGACATCCTAGATGTCTTAACATGACTTCCTATGGCTCCAATGACTTAAAACCAAGTCTAAAACTCTTTCAAGCCAGCAGTTGACCTTGAGTTGACCAGATGAAACCCTAGGTGCACATCCTTTGACTGTGACCTCTTGCAAATGAAATGAAAACTTAGACAAGCTCCACAATGACTTCCAAGACACTCAATGAGCTTCTCAAACACCTCTTATCCACAACCATGAACTTTTGAACACCTGATGATCCTCTATTGACCTCCAAGCTAGGAGATGAGCAACATATATCAATCTACTCTCTCAAGGAGCTTTGACCACTTCTTGATGTATGTAAGCACTTGATGACTTGAATTAGCACTCTTGCTTGAGCTTCAAACCCTTGATAATCTTCTATTGATCCCCTGAAAAGGACAATGTTATGCAAATGCAAATGCAAAAATGAAATGAAACATGAGCCAAGTAAAGAAAAAGGTTGGTCAAATTTTGGGGTACAACAAATACACTAGTGGACAACACTGCTAAATTTTCCATTTTCTCATACATGTATGGTTTATCAGCTTATAATCAAATCAAGATGGCACTTGAAGACATGGAAAATATTAGGTTTATTACACCATGGGGAACGTATTGCTACAAAGTGATACTTTTTGGGTTGAAAAACGCTTGGGCAACCTATCAACGAGCAATGGTCACTCTCTTGCACGACATGATGCATAAGGAAATCGAAGTATATGTCGACGATATGATATCCAAATCACAAAGCAAACAGGACCATATAGAACAGCTATGAAAACTATTTGAACGACTGAGGAAATTTAGATTGCGCATAAAACCTTCTAAGTGTACATTCGGTGTCCGGTCAGGAAAACTGCTTGGATTCATTGTTAGACAGCGTGGAATTGAAGTAGACCCTGAGAAAGTTAAGGATATTCAAGAAATTCCTTCTCCACGAACAGAGAAAGAAGTCACAGGATTCTTCGGGAGTTTGAATTATATCTCCAGGTTCATCTCTCATATGACTGCTACGTGTGAGCCTATATTCAAATTGCTGAGAAAGAATCAAGTTGTATAATGGGATGCTAATTGTCAAAAGGATTTTGATAAGATAAAATGTTACCTACAAGAGCCTCCCATCTTAGTCCCACCCGTGCCTGGGAAACCGCTCATCATGTACTTGATTGTGTTAGAGGATTCAACGGGTTGCGTACTGGGGCAACAAGATGAATCTGGTCGAAAAGAGCATGCAATTTACTACCTAAACAAAAAGTTCATTGATTGTGAATCGAGATATTTGGATGTAGAAAATATTTGTTGTGCTCTGGCATGGGCTTCCCGTTGTTTAAGACAGTACTTGATTTGTCATACCACTTTGTTGATTTCCAAGATGGATCCCATAAAATTCATCTTTGAGAAACGTGCTCTAAATGGAGGATTGGCTTGTTGGCAGATGCTGTTGTCTGAATATGATATACAGTACGTCACTCAGAAGGTGGTTAAAGGACGTGTATTGGCAGAATATTTGGCGCATTAGCCGTTGGAGGATTACCAACCCATAAGGTTTGACTTTCCTAGTGAAGATATCATGGCTATAAAGGATTATGAGGTCCCAGACCCTGATGAAGAACCTGAACCTGGGGCTATTTGGAAACTTGCATTTGATGGTGCTTCAAATTTCAATAGACACGACATTGAAGCTATTCTGGTCTCTCCTTATGGTAACTTCAACCTTTTTACAGCAAGGTTGTGTTTCGCGTGTACGAACAACATGGCGGAGTATGAAGCTTGTATCCTTGGTCTCGAAGCAGCAATCGATCTTCGAATCAAGAATCTTGAAATGTACGGAGACTCAGCGTTGGTGATCTACCAAATCAAAGGAGATTATGAAACTCGTGACACAAATTTGATCTCGTATCATGCTTATGTCAAATAGATGATAAAGAATTTTTATACCATAACGTTCCATCACATTTCAAGAACAAAAAACCGAGTGGCTGATGCTTTGGTTACACTAGCTGCCATGTACCAAGTTAGATTCCATAATGAAGCTCCACTTATTGTTATAAGAAGGCAGATTGAACCAGCTTACTGTCATACAGTTAAAGCAGAATCTGATGGCAAACCATGGTTTCATGATATCAAGTGTTTTCTAGAACGCCAAGAGTATCCAGGAAATGCTTCGACCATGGATAAAAAGACTCTGAGGAAGCTAGCGTCCAACTTATTTTTAAGCAACGACATTCTATACAAAAGAAACCATGACATGGCACTACTTAGGTGTGTGGATAGAGATGAAGATGACATGTTGATCAAGGAGATACATGAAGGGGCTTTTGGGACACATGCTAATGGGCATGCCACGGCTAAGAATATCCTAAGGGCTGTATATTATTGGTTGACAATGGAAGCTGATTATTTTCGTTATGCCAAAACTTTCCACAAATGTCAAATTTACTCTGATAAAGTACATGTGCCGCCCACTTCTCTAAATGTTTTGACTTCTCCGTGGCCGTTTTCGATGTGTGGCATCGACATGATTGGCGCTACTGAACCAAAAGCATCTAATGGTCATCATTTCATCTTTGTCGCCATTGATTACTTTACAAAATTGGCAAAGTCTGCTTCTTATGCCAATGTGACTAGACAAGTGGTTGCTCATTTTCTCAAGAAGGATATTATCTATTGATATGGAATCCCAAGCAAAATCATCACAGATAATGAAAGAGTTGTGTGAAAGCTTTAAGATAGAACACCGTAACTCTTATCCATATCGCTCGAAGATGAATGGAGTTGTTGAAGCTGCGAATAAAAACATTAAGAAGATCTTGCAACAGATGGTGGCAACTTATAAATATTGGCATGAGATGCTACCTTTTGCTTTGCACGGATATCGAACGACCGTCCGCACTTCAACAGCGGCAACCTATTTCTCCCTGGTATATGGAATGGAAGCAGTTCTCCCAGTCGAGGTAGAAATCCTGTCGATGAGAATCTTGATGGAAACTAAACATGAAGAGGCTGAATGGATTCAAAATAGTTTTGACGAGTTGAATCTCATTGAAGAGAAGCACTTAGCCGCTTTATGTCATGGACAACTATATCAGAAGTGCCTCAAAAGGGCGGTTGACAAGAAGGTCCATCTTTGAGAATATAAGGAACGAGATATCGTGCTCAAGAATATTTTCCCTATTTGCAAGGATCTACGAGGAAAATGGGCTTCAAATTATGAAGGTCCATTCATTGTTCAGAATGTATTTTCTGGTGGAGCCTTAATTCTTGCAACAATGGATGGCGAGGAGTTCCATAAGACAATAAACTCTGATGCAGTTCATTTGTATTATGCATAGAAAAAGACAACTGCTAAGTTGAAAACCCGAAAGGGTAACTTAGGAAAAAATGGCATCCTGGTGGACTCAAAAACCGAAAGGGCGTCCAGGCAAAAATTAGGGATATAAAAAATGTCAGCTCGCTAAGTTGAAAACCTGAAAGGGCGACTTAGGCAAAAAATGAGCATCCCGGTGGATTGAAAAATCGAAAGGGTGATCTAGGAAAAAGTTAGGGATAAATAAAAGGCTAATACAATGTCGAACAAATCTGATCAGCACAAAGGAGCAGTGGCACGAAAGTCAACCTATTTGTTTTCTTCAGAAGCAAAGTTCTAGAGATCTCTTAGTTATAGAGGAAGTAGCATTTATCGAGATTCAATGTAAACATTTTCCATTTCCATTTTCATTTGTTTGTTTCCTTTTTAATATCCCATGTGGAGCTATGTTTTCATGTGTGTTGCACCCCAAAATTTTCCCAACTTTTTTCTTTACCTGGATTGTGTTTCATTGCATTCATATAGCATTAGCATTTGCATACCATTGTTAATTTGCAGGGGATTAGGAGAGGTGTGCTTATCAAGAGAAGGTTATCAAGTTTCAAACCCTAAGAAAGAGGTTGTATTCAAGCTATCAAGTGCATATTCTCATCAGAGCAATGTCAAAGTTCTTTGAAAGAGCAAATGAATGAATGTGGTTCACCTCCTATCTTGGAGGCCATGAGAAGATCATCAGATGATATTGAGTCCATGATTATGGGTGTATAACATTATATAAGCTCATTGAAGGTCTTGAGGGTCATCGTGGAGCTTACCCATGTCATTATACCAAGTGCAAGAAGCCACAGTCAAGGGTGGTGCAACTAGGGTTTTCATCTGTTCAACCCTAAGTCAACTGTGCAAACAAAAGGAGATTAAGACTCAATTCCAAGTCTTTGTGATCATGGAATGTTGTGTTGAGGAATCTAAGAAGTTATTCCAAGATCAAATCTAAAAGAATAAAGAGTGTGAGAAGTTGCTGAGCTAGGGTTTCTAAGCTTGTCAGTGTAAAATCCCCTGTTTAGTGCCTAACTTCAAGACCACATATCTCAAAATACAAATTTCATCTCGTCTTGACTCCAACACAAGACTTGTAGAGAATATTTATAGCTTTCTTTTTAGTACTAGAACTCATCCATTGGGTTTCTAGAACTCAAGTTATGATGCTGACAAGTTATGGGTCGTCAGATGAATGTGATTTTGGTCAACAAAATTCAACCAACTTCCAAGTCATTTTTGACCTAGAAGGATGTTTCTACTCACTTTGACCCAAACATGAAAGTTTTTCCTTATGATCTTAGCTTTCCAAAAAGTCCTAGAAGTCCTTCATATGATTTGGAAGGCAGTGGTATTTTGGGAAACTTTAATTATAGGTCATTTTGGTTATAGGTCAATTTCACAACTTTGCACACTTCAAATGGAACTTTCTCCAACATCAAACTTGCATCAAATGGGTTCATTTCCATCCTCAAACATTCAAAATATCATGGGTTGGCTTGCATATGAGAATTGATGAAGGAAATTTCATGGAAAAAGCCTTAAAATCCATAAATTCAATGAAGTTCATTTTGGACCATTTCCAATCAAGTTTATGAATTTTTTGAGTCTCCAAAACCTACCAAATGAGATGCCAAAATCAGAAATAAAATTTGAGGTCATTTTCACATAGAAATTCATGGTTACTTTAAGCTTAAGGTACACATCCAAAATCCATCATTAAGATCATTCCAAGGGCCAATTCATATCCCTCTAATCAGAATACACCACAAGCAAGCTAGCTGAACAAAGATCACAGCCATTGGAGCTCTGTTTCGTGTGCAATTTTGGAGCTTCAAACTCAAATTTTTGGATTTTTCAATTGCCACAAACAGGATTTGAATGGGCCTCCATTCAATCTGGATCCATTCCATATAACATTAGGATCATTCACAAAGTTTCAGAAGGATTTTGGAGCAAAATTGGAGAAGAATTCAGTTACACACTGTCGCGGTGAAAATCGGATACCAAACTATTGATTAGTTTGAATCTTTAATTCAATTTGCAACCGAATTTTGATTTGTCCAAAGGAAGGGATAAAGATCGAAATTCCCACAATGCAATGCAAATGCAAGGTTTAGAGAGTTATAGGTTCGGGGGTTGGTTAAACTTAGGGAAGGTACTAGCATCCTAAGTTTCTGTAGTACTCTACACGAACCTCTTGTTTTATGTTTGCTTATTGCTATGTGTTATCTGCTTAATGGTTTAAAGACCTAGGGGTTTATTTCTAAGTATACTCGATAAGATGTCGCATCTTATGCCTACATATCCTTACGGGAATGGAATCAGAGTATTTGTAGTTCCCCTAAAGGGTTTGAGGAGATCTTTGACTGTGGGAAAAGTTCCTACAGGTTTAGGGTAGTTGTATGGTTGATTTTAGGAGAAGAGATGTGTCTTCATTTTAAGGGAGATTTAACCGCTACAAGGTGTAGGGAAATACTCTTTGCATCGTCTTAAGAAAAGGGCTTAAGTACTCGGATTGTTTGACGAGTATGCCTTTATCTCTCTTAGGGCAAAGTTCCTACGGCTTGATTGTATTGTTGTGGGGTGGAGATTCTATCTCGCTATAATGATTTGGCATCTTTCTCTAATGTGTTTGAATATTGTATTGAATTGATTGTTTGTATTGTTAAGTTGTCTATGTTGTAAGATAAAGGTCCTTCCTATGGGTAGGTCCTAAGCTTAAGAAGATCGACTTGAATGGGATCAAGGATCAGAGGGGATAATGATGCGAATGTGATACATACGCACGATTGTTGGGATCATGCGCAAATTCTTCCTTTGGACGGAATGCAATGCGATAAAATAAATTACGATAATGTAAATTACTATAAAATAAATTGCGGAAGAAAGTAAAACATACACATACGCATGAAAGTGCTGAAGTGTGTGAGAGTGAATGTGTCGTGAATGTGAGTGTGCACAATTGATTTATTTTACGCTGCGAGTTGATTTTAATTGATTAAATTTATTGTTTTAGGCAGATTGATTTTAAGCGAGAAGTTGTATTATTTTCCTTAGGAGGTTAATTTAGGAAAATGGTACATATTATCTTTGATTATAAGTCAATTAGTTTTGATAAAGAAAATTTGATAACTATTATTGTTGAACATAAATTTAGTTATTGATTTGATAGGAAATTGGTTCTTTGTGAAAAAAAGTTTATTATTAAAGTTTAAATTTAAATAGAAAAAGATTTTGAATGATTATTAAAGAAACAAGTTAATTATAAAATAGTTTGAGTTTTTTTTTTCTTTGTTTTGTTGAATAAAATTTATTTTAAAATATGACAGAGTTTTTATTATTATTTTTTTTTAGATAAAATTTTGATGAGTAGAATAGATCTTTTAAAAAAGTTTGCTAATTATTAAACTTATTACCTTATTATTATTTTTAAGAGATCCTATTAAGTAAATAAAATTATATTACTTAAAAAAAGGTTCATTAGATTAGGTAGTTAAAAAGGTTTTATTATTAATTATGAAAATGGTTTTTGTTATTAAACTTGTTTTAATTAAATTTTCATAAAGGGGGAATTATTAATTTAATTTAAAAGTTGTTTTAAGTGTGAAATAATTTTAAAGAAAAATGATATATTATTATTTATTTAAAAATTACTAATCAAAATTTAGTTATTTAAACGGTTGATTTAAAAAGGATTATTGGTTTAATTTTATAAAAGGTTGATTAAGGGTTGTTAGGCGTGATTAGTAGTGTTTAATCGTGTGGTGAATGTGTTTAGTGTGTGTGTGCAGAAACATAATTGACAAATTACAACACAAAACAAAAAAGAAACGAAGGAACCCTAAATTACAACACAAAACAAACAAGAAACGAAGGAACCCTAAATCTCGTTCCTATTTGTACCTGAAACAAAACTCAGAGCATTAAATCATCCAAAAATCTCAACATATGCGAAGAATTTTTACCGACGGTGGGAGGCGGCGTTCGAGGCGGCGGAGTGGGTTTGCAGCGGCGAAACTCTCGGCAGGAAGAGATAAGTGGTTTCTACTCAAAAACTGAGGTTATGCGCTTAGGTTTGTTGGTAGCGATTTCTTTTTGATGCTGAGTGTTTGGGGATTTTCGTAGCCTTTAGGGTTTCGTCAATGGTGTGTTATGAATTTTTTCCTCTTTTTATAAGCGATTTCAGGCCTTGAACTTTTAAAATTCCAATCGAATCCTTGATTGCTGGTATTAAGACCTTCCATTTTGGTTTAGGCAATGTTTGAAAAGTTTCCCTTTTCGTCTGATTATGTTAATGTTGTATGATTTGATTTGAAAAAACCTCTCAATTGATGCTGAAGAATCTGATATTGGATCTTTCCAAAAAAGCATATTCTTCCCTTTTGATTGTTAACTCTGAATTGACTTGGCAGGTGTAGATAGCAACTATTTTGGGCCAGAAGTTGGGATAGAAGCCCAAAAAGGGGAAATTGTGTTTGACGCATTTGGCGATATCTTCCACGAAAAAAAAATTGATGGTGGAACGTAGCAATTGCAAGCTGAACGCAGGGTATATTATCTTTGTTCTTATGGTTTTGTTTAATTCGATGTGTTTCTAAGCATCTTTTACCTTTCTCATGTGCTTCGATGATGGTGTTTGGAGTAACGCATCGTGTAGGTTATTGCTTCTCATCATGGTCGTCTTTTAACTTGATTATGTTCTGCGAGTAAGTCTTGAGATACAACTGTTTTGCAGGTTTATATCGTACTAACGCTTTGTCTCAATGTGCTTGTTGCAGCTTGGGCCTGGCGAACTGGTGCTTGTTGAAATGTACTAATGTGCTGATGCGGAAGTACTGATGTGATGTGCTGATGCTACTTGCAGATGATGTTGTTGCTGCTGATACGTTTGTAGCTGGTGTAGAGATACTCGCAGCTGCCAAACGCGGCTAGTACTCTAGTGATGCTGATGTGAAGAAAATCCTGTTGTGAACTGTGTTAAGATATTTGTTATGCTGATATGTGCAAATGCTAGTTGCTGTCTTGCCTGTGAAAGTTGTTGCTTGCTTGTGAAAGCTTGCCTGCTGATATGCTTTTGGTTGCCAACTGACTTTTCCTCTTCTTCTTTCAGGGCCCCTTTCTAAGTCCGGAAGCTGCCGGTTCTACGCCGTTGCCGAGAAAGGTTCAAAGTGGTGATGATGACTTAAGTCTGAACCGATGAGGGATTTGAAAAGTGTTGTCTGTAGTTGTTGAGAGCTGCCTGAGACTGATTTTCGGACTTGTCCGAAACTCACTCGTTCGATGCTTTGGTAGGGAGTTGGTGACGGCTTCCGTTGCCCTTTCGGCCGCTCGAATCTTCCGCCCGATGATGAGTTTAACTGAGGGCTGAACTCACTCATTTTCATCTCTTCTTAAATCTAAACTCACAGTTCATTTCTGCAAATGGCACATTTTGATTTCTTGGTGTATATCTGTACTTGTAGTGTGATTAATGACTGCAATCGGTTATTTTCAGGTGCCCTGCTCGTTGTGGGACTAGATGTCTACGACGGCCTTGAACACAATTACTAATATGGTAGTGGCTAGATAAATAATCTTCTTGGTAAAGTATAGGGTGCAGCATTGTAGGAGGTTCCTGCGGTTTGCTTTGGGGTTTTGCGACTCGTGCTTATTAAATGGTCTGGCGCTTAATTCTATCCTTGGGTGCATTAGGAAATGAGCGTGACATTCTTAAATCTCAGGCAGAAGGTTCTGCTAAATCTCAGGCGACCATTGATAAAAGTTGAAGGGCGTTTGCGCAAGTACTCTGAGGATGTTGTGCTTATGGACCAGAAGTTGTTATGGATGATACTATGAAAGTGAAGGTGGCGCCGGATAATCAATCCAAGGAGGTGGGTTCATCCGTGAGGGTTGTAAACTTTCTCAGAATGGAAGTTGGAGAATGAGCTAGTGTCCTTGTGGCCATTACCCGCAAGCCATATCGCATCAATGAAAAGGGAGCTATGTGGGATTAGTGCAGGCGGCAGTTTGGTTCAGTAGGTAGCCACCATATGTTGCTACGACAGGTAGCCTTGTATCCTCAAAAATCTTGCAGAGAGTAATGATTGTTGACTAGGCTAGTTAGCTTGTGAAAACTCTTTGTAATTTGTACTGTAATACTGGATGCCGTCCATTAATGTTGTAATGCTGGATGTGCGATTTAAGAATGACTTAGTGCCTTGTAAAGAACGAGCGAATATAAAATCCTTAATTTTATAACTGATTTGGCTATGTAGTCCATTAATTAATTCTTGCCAAAACTCCATGGATATCGAGACTCATTTAAAACCTGCAGCCCATTTCTAAAATTTGAATGATGATTTAACATACTTGAATCTTGGACTTAAACATTGTAAAAAAGGTGAATTTATTTGAATCTTGCTTTGAGAACTTCTCAACCAAACTCAATTCAAGACTTCCATTCGAACTTATCCCTTTACGGCGCATTGATCACGAAATGTTACCGAGGCGATCTCAACACACATGAGGATACACTCCATAAATAAGACAAAGTCTATCCCAAACCTTTGTCACCATAGAACGATAATTAACCCTCAAATCACCATGTTCAACACCAATTGAAAGGAGGGCCTTGATCTTTTTCGGGGGAAAACACCGAAATTTCCATTAAATCCATGGAACCCTAGGAACTCTTTGAATCAGGTGTAAGGGATTGTTCCCTGAATTAATCGATTGCGAGAATGAAAGATACCTCCTTTTGTGATTACTGCGGCTGGATAAATTGGTTAGCTATAACAAACACACATACAAAAGTATAAGATAACACGCAAAAAAAACGCACAAGGAGGTGGAATATTACGGTCAAAAATTAGGGTGCAACAGATGCCCCTATTTAAGTTACTCCTATTCGGAGATATGGAGATTGAAATCTTCGTCTCGACGAGATAGGAGGGACTTAAATACAAACATTGCACGAATTTTTGGCCCTAAGATACCACCGAATGCAAATGATATGCAATGATATGAGATGCAAGACAGACAGGTCTTGTGGAGAGATAGTGCCACAGGGAGAGACTAGACACGACACATGGGAAGAACAAGCCCAACAAAAGGAGACTCCACGGGAAAGGGAAACAACCACCAACAGGGGGATCTCCGAAGTATAATGATGGTATATACGCCAAGGGTATGGCGACTTAGATGATAGGTGAGGAGCTTGTTACCATAATGTAGTGGTTGGTAATAGTCCAAATGAATTGAGGTCGATGATTCAGTCTTATTGTTATTCTATTCTTTCTTTTCTTGTCTTCCTTGTATATCTTTCCTTTTGGAACTCAACTTGGAATAGTAAAATGTATAACTTCCCCGAGCGTCATGATAAGGGTACCATGAGCTGGTCTCAGTCTCTGCCCGAAATGTCAAAATTTTGTAGATGGCAGAATCACTGTAGTTTGTAGATGTAAGTAAATGTCGTTGTAAATGTAGAACTTCCCCGAGTGTCATGGTATGGGAACCACGAACTAGTCTTAGTCCCTGATGTAGAACTTCCCCGAGTGTCATGGTATAGGAACCACAAACTGGTCTCAGTCCTTGATGTAGAACTTCCCCGAGTGTCATGGTATGGGAACCACGAACTGGTCTTAGTCCCTGATGTAGAACTTCCCCGAGTGTCATGGTATGGGAACCACGAACTGGTCTCAGTCCTTGATGTAGAACTTCTCCGATGCGAGTATCTTCACAGGGAGTTGTAAATTTTGTAGATTGTAGATTTTCGGTTGTGAGCCATAATGTCATTGTAGATTGTATATTGTAATATGTAGGATTGTAAATGTTTATGTAGATTTCGTTGATGTAATTTGTAAGATGTAGTCTTGTAAATGTAGAGTTCGTAGATGTAATTTGTAGTTGTAGTTGTAAATTTGTAATGCGGAACTTTGTCTATAGAACTTTGTAACTGTAATTTGTAGATGTAATTTGTAATGTACTGGAGATTGTAAAGCTTCAACGGGGATCTTTGGAAGAGATGTGAGCCGGTTGAATTGCAAAAGCTTCCTTGACTTCTCTGGGGAGATGTCGCTTGGTGGGAATAAGCTTGTCTGATGAAACTCACCGGGGGATTCCTTCATGAGGAGCATCTTTGTGGTTGTAAACTATTCTGTAGGCTCTCAAATAAAGAGAGATGTCTTATAATGTCTTTGGAAGATTTCTCTGATGGATTCATGAAGCGATGCTATTTGATGAGTCAATAATGTTGGAGAGCCCACTGAGGTAGATGAATTACCTTGTAGAAAGTTTCGTTTTGAATAAGATCCTGATCAAAACGAGTTGCTCGAACAAAGAGATAGATGTTCGAGAAAATCCTGTGATACTATCGTTGAAGAGATGTGAATATCCTTCTTGGAGAACAGGGTGCACGGTAAATGCGCACTTAATCCACTCTTAAAGGTTGGAGATGTCCATGATGTGATTGCCAAAGACCGAAGTTCAATTCAGGAAGTAGCCGAAAAAAAGCTGTCAAGCAAGACTCGACCATTGAGATATAAACTCAAATGGAATCGTACTGAAATAACCATCTTCCATGAGGGCTGAACTTCATGGGGAAAATAAAACATTATGCTTTTTCTGCCTAGGGTCGATAAATCTAATTGGAGGGATAAGACGCACCCAAACACCTAGGGATAACTATAGCCGAAATGATGGAACAAGACAAATATGAAGAATGCGAAAAATGCACATGCCATGTTGTCTACTTATATGCTATGCGTATGCCGACGGATTGGGAGAGACGAAATAAACGCCTCAAACGAAAGGGTACTCAAGCAGAATCTCCACAGATCCCTCATCACCTACGAAGCCAGTACTTCGAACAGAGACAATCTTTGCGTCTGGATAGAACAAATATCCTCTTGCTCTGGAGAAGCGTATAATATTGTTGTCTTTCTTCTGACGAGGTAAACGCTCATGGTCATCTTGCTATTCATATATCAAGTAGAGCATAAAGTTTTAAGTCAATTTGGATTTTGCTATCAATAAAACAGATTTGTGATTAATGAAAGACTTTTTATTGAATGGTGGTCGGCAGGAAAGCGTGACCCCGATTTTACAGCGCTGGAAAACAATATCGATTACATAAAGGGAATAATGACTTGCTTCTCTTAAGAAAAATATTTCTTAATAGCATCTGCGTTAACAGGGCGAGTGATCTCTTCTCCGTCTATTGTTGCTAACATCAAAGCGCCTCTTGTCAAAACTTTTTTTACTACGTATGGTCCGTCATAATTCGGGGCCCATTTTCCTCTGACGTCGGTGAGGAAGGACTGAATCTTCTTAAGCACAAGGTCACCTTCTTTGAACGCACAAGGTCGGACCTTCTTGTCAAATTCCTTCTTCATCTTCTGCTGATACAACTGCCCATGGCATAACGTGGCCATCCTCTTTTCTTCGATTAAGTTCAACTGATCATAACTGTTCTGACACCACTCTGCTTCTGATAATTTTGCCTCTACCAAAATCCTCATAGAAGGAATCTCAACTTCTATTAGGAGTACTGCTTCCATACCGTAGACAAGTGAAAATGGAGTTTCCCCAGTCGATGTGTGTACCATCGTACGATATCCATGTAAGGAAAATGGGAGCATTTCGTGCCAATCTTTGTAAGTAACGACCATCTTCTGAATGATCTTCTTGATATTTTTGTTGGCGGCTTCAACAGCCCCGTTCATCTTTGGTCTGTAAGGGGAAGGGTTATGATACTCAATCTTGAATTCTTCGCACAACTCTTTCATCATCTTGTTATTTAAATTGGAACTGTTGTTTGTAATGATTCTGCTTGGCACACCATATCGGCAAATGAGCTGATTTTGATAAATTTGACAACCACATGTTGAGTTACATTAGCATAGGAAGCCGCCTCGACCCACTTGGTAAAATAATCAATGGCTACTAAGATGAATCGGTGTCCGTTAGACGCTTTCGGCTCTATCATTCCAATCATATCAATTCCCCACATGGAGAATGACCACGGTGATGAGATAACATTCAACAAAGTTGGAGGTACGTGAATCTAATTTGCGTAAATCTGGCATTTGTGACACTTTGTAGCAAACTTGTAACAATATGATTCCATTGTGATCCAATAATAACCAGCCCTTAAAAGCTTCTTAGCCATAGCATGTCCGTTGGCGTGAGTGCCAAAAGATCCTCCGTGGATTTCCGTCATTAACATATCCGCTTCTTGTTTGTCAACACATCTCAACAAGACCATGTCAAAATTCCGCTTGTACAACACATTGTTACTCAGAAGAAAATTTCCAGCCAACCTTCTCAAAGTTTTCTAGTCTTTGTTGGAAGCTCCCAGAGGATATTCTTGAGTTCTAAGAAACACTTCGATGTCATAGTACCAGGGTTTTCCATCTTCAACTTCTTCGACAACAAAGATGTAGGCAGGTCTATCAAGACGTTTTACTTCAATCCGAGGACACTCGTTCCAAAAGTTTACCACGATCATCGAGGCCAAAGTTGCCAACGCGTCTGCCATTCTATTCTCATCACGAGGGATATGATGAAACTCAAATCTATCAAAGAACGGTAACAGTCTTCTAGCATAATCCCTGTATGGGACCAAATTATCATGTCGAGTTATCCATTCTCCAGTAATTTGGTTGATTACTACTGCAGAATCACCAAACACATCTAAATTCTTAATTCTCAAATCGATTGCTTCTTCGAGACCCATAATACATGCCTCGTACTCAGCTTCATTATTAGTACACTGGAATGTTAATCTGGATGTAAACGGGAAGTGAGTCCCTTGAGGAGTCACAATAACAGCACCTATCCCTTTTCCATGAGCGTTGACAGCTCCATCAAAAACTAAACCCCATTGAGAACCTGGCTCTCGCCCTTCACCATGTACGGGTTCTTCGCAATCTTTCATCTTTAAGAACATAACATCTTCATCGGGAAAGTCGTCATTTGAGGGTTGATGATCCAAAATGGGCTGGTGAGCCAGATGATCAGCCAAAACACTTCCTCTAACAGCTTTTTGAGTATGGTACTCGATATCATATTCAGACAACAACATCTGCCATCTAGCAATTCTCCCAGTCAAAGCGGGCTTCTCAAAAATATACTTGATAGGATCCATCTTTGAAACTAACCAAGTAGTGTGGTTCAGCATATACTGGCGCAAACGCTTGGCGGCCCACGCTAGAGCACAACAAGTCTTCTCTAACATAGTGTACCTTGTTTCACAATCAGTAAATTTCTTGCTCAGGTAATAAGTGACATGATCTTGCTTTCCTGTTTCATCTTGCTGACCGAGTACACAACCCATTGAATCTTCTAAAACGGTCAAATACATAATCAAAGGTCGTCCTTCAACTGGCGGTATCAGGATAGGCGGTTCGAGCAAATACTCTTTGATACTATCAAAAGCCTTTTGACAATCTTCAGTCCAAACGTACCCTTGTTCTTTCCTAAGGAGCTTGAAAATAGGTTTACATGTAGCAGTCATGTTGGATATAAACCTGGAGATGTAGTTCAAACGTCCTAAGAATCCTCTGACTTGTTTCTCAGTGGCGGGAGCTGGCATTTCCCGGATGGCTTTCACTTTGTCAGGGTCCACTTCAATCCCTTTTTGGCTGACAATAAAACCCAATAGTTACCCTGATCGTACTCCAAATGTGCACTTGTTGGGGTTCAAACGAAGCTTGTACTCCCTCAAACGACCAAACAGCTTAGCCAGTTGTTTAACATGATCATCTTTGGTTTTCGACTTAGCTATCATATCATCCACATACACCTCGACCTCTTTGTGCATCATATCATGGAACAAAGTAGTCATAGCTCTCTGATATGTTGCCCCTGCATTCTTTAATCCAAATGGCATAACTTTGTAACAAAAGGTGCCCCAGGGTGTTATGAATGACGTCTTCTCTCGGTCCTCGGGAGCCATTCTGATCTGGTTGTAACCTGAAAAACTATCCATGAAGGAGAAAACCTCATATCTTGCAGTATTGTCCACCAAGATGTCAATGTGAGGTAATGGGAAATCATCTTTCAGGCTGGCTTTATTCAAATCCCTGTAGTCTACACTCATGCGAACCTTACCATCCTTCTTCGGGACGGGTACAATATTAGCTAACCATAGCGGATACTCGGCGGTGACAAGGAATCCTGCATCAATCTGTTTCTGTACCTCTTCCTTAATCTTTAGAGCCATGTCAGGTCGAGTCCTTCTAAGCTTCTGTTTTATCGGTGGGCATTCTGGCTTCAAAGGCAGACGGTGTTCAACTATAGCCGTGTCCAATCCAGGCATATCCTGATATGACCATGCAAACACATCAACAAACTCTCCCAGCAGATCAATTAGTTGTTTCTTCACATCGGGTTTGAGCAGAGCTCCAATTTTCACTTCTCTACGGATTTCTTCTGATCCCAGGTTGATTAATTCCACCGGCTCTTGATGAGGTTGGATAGCTTTCTCTTCCTTCTCAAGCAATCTGGAAATTTCTTCTGGGATATCATCTTCTTCGTCCTCGGCTTCGTACACAGGAAACTCGAAATTTGGAGAAGGCAGTGGATCATTATTCCCAGGATGTATTTTATGTAGCAATTTAGATATATGAATGGCAGTAGGGGCTTCAACCGCACTCTAGTTCTTGACTACAACGCCTGTGGTCACAAAGTCTGGAATGTCCTCATCTGGATCTTCCTCGGTGACGGCATAAACTCCAAAGGTATAGTCAAATTCATCCGAAACATAGCCTGGATTTTCCATATAGGGCTCGTAGTCTTCGTAAGGACTTGAGGACCTTGTAGAACCGTCTGATATGTAGCCCTCGAGTTCATCTTCTAACACAACGTTAATCTGAGGATGATGGACGATTCCTCCACTACGGAACACTTCATTGATTAGCGGAAACCCTTGATTCTTGGTGCCTGGTTGAGCGGAACCGCTATTGAAACCGAGACCCTCCTTGTTTTTGTTTTCTGGCAAAGACAATACTTTTCCCCACATTGATTGATGACCACTGTTCACTACTCGTTGCACGTCTTTAAATGATGACATGGATGCTTGAGATCTTTGGACACCTTCGTCCACAATAGACAAAGCTTGAAATTGCGTGCCAATTTCTTCCTCAGCCTCGACATATGAGAATGATGATAAGTGACTTACCACCAAAGCTCTTTCTCCACAAACTGTAACTATTTTCCCTCGAAAACATATTTCAGCTTCTGATGCAGGGTAGAAGTAACCGCTCCAGCTTCATGTATCCATGGCCTCCCTAGCAAATAGCTATAGGCGGCACGAATGTCCATGACCTGAAACGGGATCATAAAAGTCTGTAATCCAATAGTCATAGGCAAATCAACCTCACCAATTACCGTTTTCCTTGACCCATCGAAAGCTTTGACAATAACGCGACTTGGCCTCATAGGTGGTCCCTGATACGATAGCTTAGATAGAGTAGTTCTAGGCATTACATTTAGAGACGATCCAGTATCAACCAGCACACTGGACAGAGAGTCGTTTCCACAATTCACAGAAATGTGTAGAGCCATGTTATGTTTCCTTCCTTCTTCTGGGAGATCGTCTTCATTGAAACCCAGATTATCACTCGAAGTAATACTGCCAATGATGTTATCAAATTGTTCCATAGTCACATCCTGCTCGACATAGGCTTGTTCCAAAATTTTCTGAAGTGCCTCTCTATGAGCCTCAGAACTCATCAACAATTGTAGCACAGAAATTTTCGACGGAGTTTGCAAAAGATGATCTGCAACCTTATACTCGCTTCTCTTGATTACTTTCAAACATTCATCTGAGTTGGATAAATTAGATCCCCCAGACTGCCCCACAGTTGGGTCCTTTGAGCCTGATGGTTCAAACAAAACCTCTTCTTCTTTCAGTGGCGCAGTCGGGTAGACTCGACCGCTTCTTGTCACTCTACTGACATCTGCAATATTAACTACTGAGGGTACAGTGGGCAGAGGTACTTCTTTCCCATCCTCCAACATAGTAGCTTTGTATCTGTAAGAGATGGCCTTACTAGAGGAATAAGGGACAGGTCCAGGCACATTGATCACTAAAGGAGTAACAGCTGGTTTCTTGCTATTGTAAATAATCTCTATACGTTCCACTTCCTTAAAGTGGGGTACTATGACACAAACTTCTTCAGCCTCTTCATTTGAAACTTCTTGACCATCACTTTTCAAACAATCTTCAATCATATTGACAGAGGGCGAACTATATGGTGGTAATGGATTCTTCTGTACATTATGGTCGGAATCCCTAAAAGACAAGATTCCATTTTTAATGAGCCTCTGGACATCCATCTTCAAACCGAAACAACTCTCAATATCATGTCCTGGAGCACCCTGATGGTAAGGACAAAACTTGTCAGCTCTATAAGAAGGGGGAGGATTCGTGGGAGCCGGAGGTGGAGCTCTCGTTTGAATGTGACCCTTTTAATCAAAGCGGGGAATAAATCAGCATATGTCATTGGGATCAGACCAAAATTTATTTTCCTATACACACGACCTTGATTGTTGGATGGCCGATTCTGCTGAGAATACTGTGGACTTTGTTGAAGTTGGGATTGTTGAGCAATGGGAGACTGAGGTTGCTGATAGGGTTGTGGAGACTGTAGCTGATAAGTCGGAGCATTAAACACCGGCGATACCGCTGCAACTTGGTGTGGTGGCATGTATCTCTTTCTGAATTGTCCCTTCTGAATGGCATTTACACCTTGCTCCTTTTTCTTCACAAAACTGCTCCCATACCTTTTAGGAGCACTCTCTTCTTTGGTCAATCTTCCTTTGCGAACACCTTCTTCTAAACGCATTCCCATATTGACCATTTCAGTAAAGTCGTTGGGCGCGCTGGCTACCATCTTTTTGTAAAAGAAAGGACCAAGGGTCTTCAGAAAAATCTTGGTCATCTCTTTTTCTTCTAGTGGTGGTGTGACTTGCGCGGCTAGCTCGCGCCAACGCTGAGCGTATTCTTTGAAATTCTCCTTATCTTTCTGTGCCATTGCTCTCAACTGATCTCGGTCGGGCGCCATGTCCACATTGTACTTATACTGCTTGACAAAGGCTCCTCCCAGATCGTTGAAAGTTCGAATCTTCGTACTATCCAACCCTATGTACCACTTGAGTGCAGCGCCTGTCAAACTGTCTTGAAAGTAGTGAATGAGTAATTGATCATTATCTATTTGAGCGGACATCTTCCTGGCATACATAATGAGATGACTCTGAGGGCATGTATTCCCCTTGTACTTTTCAAAATCTGGGACTTTGAACTTTGGTGGGACCTTAACGTTTGGAACCAAGCACAACTCAGAAGCACTCTTACCAAATAAGTCCTTTCCACGAAGGGCTCTCAACTCCTTTTGTATTTCAGAAAACTGGTCTTGAAATCCGTCTATCTTCTCTTCTAAACCCACAGTTTCGGTTGGCGACCCATGTAAAATTGGTTCATCCAGAATATATGGGACATTGTTCACATGCGGAGATGCGGTGGTCATCACAGCAGAAACTACAGGAGCGGCTTGAACAGTGGTCACAACGGGGATCTCAGACGCAGACGGACGATAACCGGCCGAAAATAATTTAAGGGACAATCCCCACGGGAAACCTTGAGGCATACTGTAGGATACTTCAGCAACAGAAGACACCACTGGGATCGGTGTTGGTGTCAGTTCGGATATCACAGTCCTTGGAACTTCCTGATTATTGATCGAGATTTGACTAGACAAAGCTTCCAATAGACCATTCAACTTCTCCAAACATTCCTTCATACTTGCAACTTCATCATGGAACACTCTATTTTCTTGCTCTAGTTGATCCATCTTCTGGCGTTGGCTAGCTCGAGTGTTGTATCGGTGATTCAGCTTGTTCTGCGGAGATGAAGCAAGAGTGAGACCCTGGAATGCGAACGATGCTATGCTTATGCAAAATGCAAATGAGTATGAAACTTTCAAGAAACTCAAATTATTTCGGTATTGTAACCTTGGAGGAAAACTTATTTTATTTGAGGATTGAAGCATTATAAAACGGAGTACTCTTTTAAGAGTTCATTATATTGAATCAAAAGCGAAAGACAAGCTCGGAGATCTACTCTTTATGCTCCTTCTGTGTACGAAGTTCTCTTTCTAGCTGACTGATGCGTTTCTGCAGCTCGGCATTCTCTCTGATGAGTCGGTCGACACATTCTTTCCAAGCTACAGTATCTGGGGGGAGGTCATCACTGGTGACAACACTTGAAGAGGTGTGAGAGGAAAATAAATCCTCTCGCGCCTTTCTTTTCCTCGCGAGTTCAACTTCTGGCAGCCTTTGGGACTTCTCTTTCTCTACCTTGAGTGTAAAAAATTTGTTCTTCCAAGCGGCCTTCAGTTTCCGAGCTTCATCCAAAGCAGCCTTCAACTGATCTACTTCACTCACGTCAAACCAATCTGGATCATGAAAAGCCAATACCATAGGTTCATGGAAAGGGAACGGCATCTTGAGGTCGAGAGCTCTTGCTCGTACCCAATGTAGGTATTCTTCAGAGACAACACAATTGGGGTATCCTAAAGCAGTTTTTCCTTCCTTATTGATGTATTCCCATGAGTAAACTATGACGGTCTTCAGGTCTGGGTCTTCTCCTTCTTTGAGAAAGATTCCTTCTAATAGAGTATGGTCAGGTACTTCAATCATGGGATGCCCAAATTGAAGACGGGCCAGAGCAGGATTGTAACTTATGCATCCTCCCCTCGCAATGAGCGGTATGTTAGTAAATCCTCCGATGCTATGGATCATACATATACCCCCATAAGTAGGGTCGTACCACACAATGTCAGAATGGGTAAGGGCCATAACTATCTCGGACCAATGAGGTGACTCCTCCTCTTCCCAAATAGACGGGTGTCGAGTTAGGCGAGCAATGAACCATGAATACAACAGAGCGGTGCAACAGACGATATGTCCTCCTCCCTCAACATTCTTTGAATGAATTGAGTAATATGTGTCAGCTAACAAAGTAGCGACTGGATTCTTGAGGATGAATAATTTAATCGCGTCCATGTCAACGAAATCATCGATCTTTGGGAACCAAAAAATCCCATAAACCAACAGGGCAAAGGTGGCCTCCACGATAAGGACTTCCTTTCTTTCAGCATGGTAACGGACTTTTTCAATCAAAAAGTCAGCAGGGAATCCAAGGACTTCTTCCTTGGTGGTTAGGTGCGCCTGCACATCTGCCAAACTGAGATGAGTGGCATTGGCAATTTCTTGATGACTGGGTGTGTCTTCCTGGCCGGTGAATATGGGACGGGCCGTTACAGGCATCCTCAGGAAATCAGAATACTCTTCCAATGTCAGCATCAACTGGTAATCCGGGAAAGTGAAGCAGTGGTACAACAGATCATAAAATTGAACAAGGGTCTCCAATAGCCCTCCATTCATCTTGAGTTTGAGAAAACTGAAGACTTCTTCGTATTCTGCTGCGAAGGCGTAACGATTCTTGATTAGGTCAGCTAGCTCTCTCAAGCTTTCAATGTTAGGGCCCTGAAAAGTGTACTCCAAGGCTTCTCTTTTGAATTCCATGGTTACAATACCTGAGAAATAAAACTGAGTTTCTTGAAATGAAATAAGAAAGAATGTAATGCAATATGAGTAGGACTTCATGGGATCCTAGCTATTTATAAACATTGTAGTAAAAGAAAATGTTTTTTTATTTAATTTGCAACAGAATACAAATAATTGCTTTTAAAAGTCCCAAATAAAAGCTAAATAAAAGCTAATAAAGACACTAAAGAAGTTTCGAGTTCTTCTGCTTGAGCTGCTCCTCTAGTTGCGTCTTCTCAC
>CAWUDS030002219.1:12345259-12424963 GCA_963859935.3 Lathyrus sativus | reverse complement strand
GGCCTTCTGGGAAACGCACTGAATGTCATATTCCGTCAACACCATTTGCCATCTGGCAATCCTACCCGAAAGAGCCTGCTTCTCGAAGACGTACTTGATCGGATCCTAGTGGTGTGATTGAGAATGTACTGTCGTAAACGTTTGGCAGCCCAGGCTAGTGCACAACACGTCTTCTCCAACATCGAGTAATGAGATTCACAGTCTGTGAACTTTTTACTCAAATTGTAAATGGCATGCTCTTTTCTGCCCGTCTCGTCGTGCTGACCGAGGACACACCCCATACTATTCTCAAGAACTGTCAAGTACATGATTAATGGCCGTCCAGCCACTGGGGGTATCAAGATTGGAGGTTCCTGAAGATACTGCTTTATCTTATCGAATGCCTTCTGGCAATCCTCATTCCAGGTAATCGCCTGATCTTTCTTTAAAAGCTTGAACATCGGTTCACACGTGGCCGTGAGCTGAGAAATAAACCTTGCGATGTAGTTTATTCTGCCCAAGAAACCACGAACTTCTTTTTCTGTTTTTGGCACTGGCATTTCTTGTATGGCTTTTATTTTCGCAGGATCAACCTCGATGCTTCTTTTGCTCACGATAAACCCTAGTAACTTTCCGGATCGTACTCCGAAAGTACACTTGTTAGGATTCCGCCTCAACCTGAACTTCCTAAGCCTCTCAAAAAGCTTCCGCAAATTGACCAGATGTCCCTCCTCCGTTTGGGACTTCGCAATCATGTCATCAACATAGACTTCAATCTCGTGATGAATCATGTCATGAAACAAAGTTACCATTGCTCGTTGGTAAGTGGCCCCTGCGTTCTTCAGACCGAAAGGCATTACCTTGTAGCAAAATGTTCCCGAGGGGGTGATAAACATAGTTTTCTCCATGTCCTCTGGCGCCATCTTGATTTGATTGTAACCGGAGAAGCCATCCATGAATGAAAACACGGAGAACTGGGCTGTGTTGTCGACCAACACATCGATATGAGGCAGCGGGAAATCATCTTTAGGGCTCGCCCTATTCAAATCCCGATAACCGACGCACATGTGTACCTTACCGTCCTTCTTCGGTACAGGCACTATGTTGGCGACCCACGAAGGGTAAGTAGTGACCGCTAAGAAGCCAGCATCAAGCTGTTTCTATACTTCTTCTTTGATCTTAACGGCCATATCTGGTCGCGTCCTCCTAAGCTTCTGCTTAACGGGAGGACAATCTTATCGCAGCGGCAAGTGGTGGACCACGATGTCCGTGTCAAGTCCGGGCATATCTTCGTATGACCAAGCAAAGACGTCACTATACTCTCTCAGCATCTCGACTAATCTCTTCTTGACATCACTCTGCAATGCAGCCCCTATCCTGACATTTCTGACGAGTTCTTCAGAACCCAGATTCACGATCTCGATTTCCTCCTCATGAGGCAGAATAACTTTCTCCTCTTGTTTCAACAAGCGGGCCAACTCTTCAGGAAGGTCTTCGTCTTCATCAATCTCTTCTTCGGCTTGATAGATCGGGCAATCGAAGTCGAAGTGAGCCGTAGAAGGTCCAGAGTCGATGTCATCTGTTATGTGGATCCTGCAATAACAAGGGTTAAGTTTAAAACAAGGATGTGCAGGTTAGCACAAACCCCATTGCCATTTTGTTGTTTTTCAAAACAAATATAAAACAGGAATAACAGAGATCACAATATTTGAATACGAAAACACGCCTTTGATTTATTAACAAAATGCATGTACATAATCCAACAAGGCCCTGACAATAAAATCACTATGCCCCGGGTAGGACATAGGGTTGTACAATGATTGGAAAAAGTAAATCATTACTCTTCGCATGTCATCTGGATGATATCCTTGACGGACCAATTGTTGAGGCCCTCGCCTGGCTTGCTTGGCTGGATCCAAGAGTCGAGGTCACAGTCGCTATCTCCGCTGTCTTCAGACACCGCGTTGATGCTTTCGAAGATCACTCCGCCACTGGTAAACTGGATCGGCCCTTTACCTCGAGACGCACTGCTAGAAGAAGAAGCTTCAGCTCCAGGAGAATATCCCAACCCAAACTTGTCTTGCTTGTTAGGTATCTCCAAAATTCGCCCCCAGCCTGGGGTAGATCCGGCTTGGACAACGACCCGAGCTTCCTTGAATGAGGAGAGAGTCATCTCTGGATTTTTGGTGACTACAGGAGCTACGTCCTTCACTTTGACAACTTCGAACGCTTGGCACAGAGTCTCATGGATTTCGCCATCCATCTCCACATACTTGAAGGACGACAAATGGCTCACCATTATGTCTTCCTCGCCACACACGGTTACAATGCTTCCTCCGACAGCATATTTGAGTTTCTGGTGCAACGTGGAGGTCACGGCACCAGCAACATGGATCCACGGCCGGCCCAAGAGACAACTGTAGGCAGGCATGATGTCCATAATATAAAAGACCGCGTCGAACGTTTCCGGAACTACTTGGATTGGCAGGGTCACCTCCCCGAAAACATGTCGTTTAGTTCCGTCGAACGCCTTCACAACCAGATCACTGGGTGTGCAAATCCCTCCACGAGTATCCAACTTCATTAATGCCTTCTTCGGAAGAACATTAAGTGACGAACCCGTGTCCACCAACACGTGCGACATAATCGTGCCCCTACACTCTATCGAGATGTGCAGGGCGCTATTGTGATTCCTCCCTTTCGGCGTCAGCTCCAGGTTTGTGAATCCTAGCCCATTTCCAGCATTTACGTGGGCTACGACCTCTTCTAGCTGATTTACTGATATTTCTTGCGGTACATATGCGGCATTCAACACCTTCAGCAGCGCATTGCGGTGTGCTTCAGAACACAGCAACAAGTTCAGAATGGAAATCTTCGAGGGCGTCTGATGGAGATGATCTACAATCTTGTAGTCACTCTTTTTAATCAACCGCATAAACTCCTCGACATCTTTAACAAGCAAGTCTTCTTCTGCCCCACGCGGGACCTCTTCAACGACCATACTTTTACCTTTATCTGCCACGACCTCTGGTGGTGCAAACACTCTTCCGCTGCGAGTAATACCACTGATTCCCGCAAGGTTCTCCACGGTCGACCCAAACGGTTCTAGCTCCAACTTCTGCCCGTTGCAGTAGACTTCAGCCCCATAATGCCACGGGACAGCATTCATGCTTTCGAACGGTATCGGCCCAGCTTTGGTGATAGTAATTGTAGGCGGTCTGGGTGCAAAAATAGTTATCGTCTGGCGAGGGATGGTGATGGTGGCGACCTCGTCATCTTGCTTTAGCACTACCTCTCCTGACCCACTTTCAGCCCTCCGGCTAAACTGCAGAATCCCCTCAGTCATCAGACTTTGAATTCCTTCTACCAACTGCTCACATCCATCAGAACGTGTGGCACAGTCCATACATAGCTCTCCGCAACCTGGAAAGAACCCTCTTTTCAGCAACTTAGCTTTAACGACGCTAAGCGGCGTCTTCAGATCTCTGACGTCAGTCAACAAATCCGAACTCTCGTCCTCGATAATGGCGTTCACTCCGCCTCCCCTATGATTCGGCATAGGATTCTTCGTGACATTTGGCACATTATCGGAGAAGTTGATGATCTTGGCGTCCACCATGTCCTGCACCTTATGCTTGAAGGCTTTGCAGTTCTCTACTGTGTGGCCTGGTGCCCCTGAGTGAAACTCACAAGTGGCATTCGCGTCGTACCCTGGCGGAGGTGCCCCTGTCAAGGGAGCCAGCGTTCTCTTTTGGATCAACTGTAGCTGAAGCAAAGTCTGCAAGAGTTGCGCGTACGACATGGGCGGTGTCTCGAGGTGACGGTTCGCCAAAGGTGCCCAATTCTGATACTTCCTGTTTCCCTATTGATTCGGTTGCTGCTGCTGCTGCTGCTGTTGAACTGCCGGGATAGTTATACTGGCCACCTGCTGGTGAGGACCTTTACCCTTCCTTCGAGCGTTGGTCACAGCGCTCGCTTCTCCTTCTCGTCTTTTGCCGCTATAAGGTTTCTTTTCGCCTCCAGCTGAGGAGGAATCACCTTGAATTTTCCCGATCTTGATCCCATTTTCGACGTGCTGACCCGTGATAATGAGATCTGAGAACGTTCCGGACATCCCGCTGACCAACTTCTCATAGTAGACCCCTGGGAGGGTGGCTACGAACATTTGCACGAGCTCACGTTCAACCATCGGCGGCTGAACCCTGGCTGCCAACTCACGCCATCGCTGGGCGTATTCCTTAAACCCTTCATTATTCCTCTGCGACAGATTCTGCAGCTGGACTCGGTTCGGGGCCAAGTCGCTATTGTATTGGTAGTGGTGCACAAATGCCTCAGCAAGATCCTTCCATGTGCGCACACTAGTAGGCTCCAGACTCATGTACCACTCGAAGGATGGCCCGGAAAGACTGTCTTGAAAGAAGTGCATCAGCAACTTCTCGTCATTGGAATGAGCAGACATTTTCCTGTAATACGATCTCAGGTGGACACGAGGGCAAGTGGTGCCCTTATATTTTTCAAAGTCAGGTACCTTGAACTTGGGAGGCACCTTGAAATCAGCAATTAATACCAACTTGGACATATCAACGCCCAAAGTATTTTGATTCTTGATATCTCTCATCTTATCTTCAAGTGCCTTGAATCTAAGCCGTGCTTCAGCATTCAGCTCCCCTTCAGCACCTCTCTAAGAGAACACATCGTCCTGACGATCCTCTAGCCACGGCTGAGGCCCAAACAGATTCCCGACGCCTGCATTGCCGTTGCCCAGCCCGACATTGACATTAGCTCCCAGACTCCCATTACCGACGCCCGTCGTATTAAGTCCCAGGTTGGTCATCACATTTCCATTGGCACTGTCGTTGCCCCCGGTCACGGGAACACCATTCTGCGGAGTTTCAACTGGTGGAGGGGTAGGCACCGTCCCCCCATGGAGTACGCCATTGCTATCAACCCTGGAAATCAAAGGCTGAACCAAAGTTCTGAGCTGATCCTGGCCATTGGCGACCGCTTGCATGAGCTCCATGAAGCGATCCATTCTTTCGCGGAGTTCCTGAACATCAGTTTGCACTTGCTCCATGATCCTGGTCTGATTAGCTCTAGTCGGATAGCGGTGAATAGGTCTTTGATCAATCCTGGAACCACCTGAGACAACCTGAAACAACCTGAAATAACCTAGAAAACATAAAAGGGTTAGGAAAAACAACAAAATGCTCGTTATGCAAATGCTTCATGCAAATGCAAACGTGTGTTTGTGCGTTAGGGAGATCTCCCCCGATCCTAGTGCCTGAGTGCCAGTGCTGATAATAATAAGACGTCCGGGTCCAATCATGGAAATAACAATCTCATATATAAAGAAAGCCCATCAAGGCAGTACACAACGTCAGCGAGTACAAGATGAATCAACAGCGTGACCTCAGCCAACAAGCCTGGTGATGGTCAGCATACAACAATGATTAAAACAAAAGGAATACAAATAGTTAAGTACGGCCACGGGCGCGATAATCTTCTAACAACTCCTTCATTTCTGGATGATCAGGAAGAGTGAGCAACCCCTCAACGAGTAATTCCCTCTGCACAATGGTGTACTGAAGTCCTTCGACCGAACCTTCCCATGCTCCTTTGCCGAAACAATCTTCTAACTTCCGCTTCTTGGACTCAAACGTCAGTTTGCGCTCCTTCAGGTTAGCGAGAGCCCTGTTGAGCTGGCCTTCGGCGGCATATCTGCGAGCGGTTTCTTCATCAAACCTCTTCTCACTGTCCTTCACCTGGGCTTCCAGCTTGGAGATCTGTAGCATCAACTTATCCTCCCTCTCTTTCCTGGTGGCCAGGGAAGCCTTCCAGTGCTGGTTGAACTTGGATATCCTCCGATACGCTTCGTCCAAGTGCTGCTTCTTCATAGCCAGTACGTCGTTGACAGCTTTGAAGTCTTGACCCATGCGCTCACGCTCGGCTATCTACTTAGTCAGGTCTGTACCCAGCTGGTTCCCCAGCTGTGTTTGCCTCTTGAAAGAATGAATGGATTTGTTCCTCTCGCTTCGGAGCTGAGCCAACTCTTTCTCCAGTTCCTCATTCGCCCGCTTCAATTCATCTCGCTCAGCTAACAATTGATTATGCTGCTAAATGGGCACAGTAGTAGGCTCTTCAATCGTTGGAGGGCTTTCTGGCTTGGCATGAGGAAACGACATCCCTATAGCATCTGCTCTGGCTCTGATCCAAGTCACATACGGAGGGTAGGCTTGATTGTTGCTTCTCCCCAGCGATGGCTTTCCCCTTTTACTAATGCCATTCCAGGCGCATTGAAGCTTGGATAACCGATCCCCCTCTAGAAGACCAGTGAGGTACAGAGATTCCTGTACCTCTTCATCCTTCGGCGGAGCTCTCAAAGCATACGCGAACTGTCGGACCAGCAAAGACGGATTGTAGTTTATACAGCCCTTCCTGCCTATCAAAGGCACGTTTGGAAACCCGCTGCAGCTGAAGATAATTTTGGTACCCAACCTATCTCTGTCAAACCAGTCAATATCCTCTGCAGATAAACTCATCAGACGCTCAGACCACTCAGCTGTGGCTGCAGACGAAACAAAAGGACCCCTCTTGGGCAGATGACTATCAAGCCATTTATAAAGCAAGGGTACACAGCATGAGACATTCTTGCCCCTCCTGTTCTCGTTTTTGTAGTGGATAGAATGGTAGACATCTCCTATCAAGGTAGGGACTGGATTCCCTGAAGCGAAGATATGAAATGCATCGAAGTCTACAAAATCGGGCATATTGGGGAACAGAATGATGCCATATATGCACAGAACGAGAATGGCGTTGAACGCGACCCAACATCCGTCCTTGGCGCACTGTTGAGCCTTTCCCACTAAAAACTGCAAGGAGAAACCGGGAACCTTGTTCCAGCTAGACAATACCAACTCGGAGGCATCCAGATAAAGTGAAGGAGCTAAACTAGCCAGATCAGGCTCAGCATCCATATGAACAAAAGGCATCTGCCTCTTGATAGGCACACCTAGCAAATCAGCATATTCCTCTAGCGTGGGCGCGAGAACAAAATCCTGGAAAGTGAAACATCTCAGCGGAGGGTCGTAGAACTGCAGCAGAGCGTGCAACCCATTTAACTCGAACGCAGAAGGTTTACGAACCAACCCGAGCAATTTGCCTTAAGATTTTCTGAACTCATCCCTCACAGAATCATCTGCTAAAGCAATCAAACCGGTCAGCCGAACCACACCAGGGGCAGGGAACTTGTAAGCAACAGTTTTCCTCAGAGAACCCATAACAAATACAATAGGAGGCAAGAAATCCTGGATCGGGGAAAACGGTACCTGCAACACTAACACACGTTAATGAAATGCAAATGCGTATGCAAAGCAATGTAAAATGCAATCATGCAGCAGGAGATCAAGGCAGCTGTGTAGCGGAGATTCTGTATCAACAAAACCATAATCTTGCTCTATCAAGAACAACCACTGCATCTGATAATAAGAAAACCCTAGTGTCGGACCACAAATCTGCTCTGTCAAGAACAACCATCTGATAGGGCCATATACACAGGACCATAATTCTGCTCTGTCAAGAACAAACGTCTGATAATAAGGACCTCTGATACAGGACCAAGAAATTCTGCTCTGTCAAGAACAAACATACATCTGCTGATGAGATCTTCAGACCCCAATCATAAATCTGCTCTGCCAAGAACAAAAAACTGATGATCAAAACTCTAATCTATCAAGAACAAACATCTGATAATGAGATCCTCAGACCCCAGTCAAAAACCTGTTCTGTCAAGAACAACCATATATCTGATGATGAGAACCTCCGGTACCAACAAAACTGATTCACTATCAAGAAAACCAGGTAGTCTGAAGGTCAAAGTTTCCTTCAATAAACCCAACCCCGCTCACAGGTATGGACCTAAACTGACTCAAGTTCGGCATCCTATGCGTTCATCAGCGTCACAGACATTCAAGAGGGGTGATACGATACCCAGAAGGTGTGGTATCACCAGCTCATGAAGCGGACTCACTCGGCTGAATCACAAATGATCGGTCCCTAGAGTCGACAATCCTCCAAACCAACAACCGTCTCAACCCAAAGGGTTGAAAGCCAAGCCAACCGGGAGAACCTCGTCTGAGCGTGGATTTCATGAGACACTAGTGCCTGCAAAGCAAGCACGCGCCCACTAATTTCCACAACTAATGCTATGTTCACTCAAGCCTGGGTCTGGCTTCTCACTCATCAGAATGCCCCTCCCATAACAGCACAAATAATCATATCATACTGAAAATAAAATGCGGGAAATAAAAGGCGATAAATAAACACAACCCAACAAGTAATCATACAAGCGCTAGGAATGAATCGCATAGGGAACCGGAGAACCAGAGATTCTGGGTTCGATCCCCAGCAGAGTCGCCAGCTGTCGCTTCCGCGAAAATAAGGTGCCGACATAACAGAAGAGTCGCCACCTTTCGTTATTTATCCCTCGGAGCGGGAAAGGAAACGATCGGAAAAACCTGTCGAAAAAGGGAAAGACAAGGTCGTCGCAACCATTGTCTGGGTTCGGGAGTCGGTTACGCAAGGGGAAGGTATTAGCACCCCTCACGTCCGTCGTACTTGACGGGATCCACGCTTGTTGTGTTTACTGGACGAGTTGGTTTATCTATCTACCTATCAAGGCTGGCTTAAACAGAAAAGAAAATGACTCGGCAAAGCGTCGCGCTTTATGCCTACGTATTCTCATCAGAGAATGAGAAATCAGAGTCAACGTAGTTCGACCTACGACGGGTTACGGGAAGGTAGCTCACCAATACATCAGTATTGTGCCTACATACTCTCAACAGGTATGAGAGATCAGAGCTAACGTAGTTCGGGATACTACACATTACGGGGATTCAGATTCATCTGTTTTACCGAGTAGGGTTAAACAGCAGTTCCAGCAGTTAGGGACAAAGCCTGTTTGCGTTGGCGCTGAAGTTTAACGACACTCTTTTCTTCAGAAAAGCTTCCTTTGAATTATGGGCCCACAGGGCAAAAAGGTTTGAAGTTTGTTTTATGTCTTTTACGGAAGAAGTGTTTTTTATTGTGTTTGCAATTTCAATCACACTAAAGACTATGACCTGAGAGTGAATGCGTCACATGTCACCCAAAGGGTACCATACTAAACACCCAGACTGTGGAAAAGAAACTCTCCCACAATCCTTTCTCAGATAGCTTAAGGCTCGTAACGTACGAAAGAAATCATTCATGATTACTGTATTTTAAGCTGTTTTGAGATGAGAAGAGAACAGGCCCAACTACGGGGAGACTATCAAGTCCTACTGTTGTCATGCCAAGGATTCATCCTATGGTTGAGGTTTGAAACAGGGAACTCCTAGAAGTTGTCATGCATAGGTTTCAACCTAAAGTTCTATCATCACTTCCTTATCAAAGGAAATGACAGTCCTAAGGGATCATGTCAATGATACACAGAAACAAACAAAGCATCAGCTTAAACAGTAAACAGTAAACGACTGTAAAATGCATGCCATGCAAGTGAGGGAGGAAATGTGTGTGGGGAAGCAGCCTCCACAAGCTCATCTCAACCTCAAGCCAGAATGAATAACAGTAATCATACTGAGGAAATAACATGCTATCAAGCAAAATACAGTAAACTGCAATCATACAGAAGAAAATGAAATGCTGTCAAGCAAAACAAACCACATGGGCAAGGGAGCTGAGCTCTACCGAATACCCGCAAGCAAAGCCATACAGTAAAAATACAAGCAGAGGGAGCAACTCAACCTCTAGTGCAATCATGCTCCTAGCTTACATCAGTCTAGATATGGACTTATTCTAATGCATCAAGCAAGTCAAACAAGGCACATCAATACAGAAAAGAAAACAGACAAGAAAGCAGATCAACTCCTCTCTCAACTCCAAGCCTCAGCTCTTCTGACAGCAACTCAGTCTTCAGACTTCAATCACTCTTGACAAATATAAATTTGCTTCTCCAGGTTTCAACCCTTCAACATAAGTTTCAACTTATCTTTCTCTTTCAAGCTTTAGCTTTTTAGTCAGTTCCACCTTCAGGCTTCACTCTTAACCACAAGTATCAACTTGATTCCTTCAGGATCTCCAAGCTTCAAAGTAAGTATCAACTTATCCTTTGATCTTCAGCTTCAGCTTTACACTCAATCTCAATTGAGTCCTTCTCATAAGTGTCAACTTAGTCTTCAAGCTCTCAAGCTTTCCTTGCTTTACCAGTCTCAACTTGGTCTTCTCTTCCTACAAGCTTCAGCTTCTCAGAATAGTCTTCAATCATTGGGAAATATCAACTTCATCCTTCCATTCTTGCTCAAGCCTCAGCTCCTCATTCAGTCTTTACTGGATCTTCATGGGGTCTTCAAGTATCAACTTGCTCTTCTTGCTCTTCAAGCCTCAGCTACAATGGCAATGCTCAGGGAATCATCCTCTTCCATACTCTTCAATGAAGTCTTCATCTTCACACTCAAGCCCAACATCTCTCAAGATGCTCAAACCAGAGGAAATCACTTAACTGGATAAGCTAGGATATTAAACTGCTTATTGACCACCAAAGGTGACCTATAAGGGTTTAACATCAAAAGAATGGTTCCCTCAAAGGTTCTACTTCCTAGGTACCATCACTTATCCCTCCAAAGGAGGGAGGTGAATACCATGGAAGGACCTTGAATCATGGGGAGGAATGGAGGTGAAAGATACCATCCATGTTTGAGAAAGGACTTAACTAAGTCTAAGCTCTTCCTAATCCCTAACCCTAAAACAACAACAAGACAAACAAGTCTTCAAGCTCTCAAGCTCCTTATTCAATCCTCAAGTCTTCTACTATGCTTCTCCATGCTCCACAAAGCAAGACCAAGCCCACCAAGCCAAGTAAAAACCCACAAAGCAAGGCAAACAAAATACAAGCCCACAAGGGCAACACAAACAACAATCAATTACAAAAATCAATTAAAAATAGTATACTATTATATTAAAACCTAATATAATTTCTAAGGGATCCTAGATACCTACCCTTAATACCCTATATGTCCCAATATCTATCTTGACCTAGAAACCCAAAATTCTAGTGTTATTGTGGACCTATGTTAAGGATTGACCTAATTCTATACAACCTAAAGTCATCTAATCAAAACTAATCAAAAATTAATCACAAAATTATGGAATAAAAATTCAAAAGGAACTAGCTAAACAAAATTCTACAAATCTATGCATCAACATAAAAGGAATTAAAATGCTATTAAGAGAGAAAATGCATAAAAAATATTAAAAATACATGAAATGCAAATATTTTGATTTTATAATTTCCTAGACATCAATATGAAATGGGAGAAAAAATCCCCATGCAAAAATAATCATTTTTATATTTAATATGATTTTTCAAATATTAAAATAAAATGGAGAAAAAGAAATTAAAATGGTAAAACATTGGTGCAGTTAGCAATTATATGCAGTTCAATTCATGATTGGGCTTAAAATGGGGGTGGGGATATCAATGCGCGCCAGGCCCAAGATTCAATCAGAAAATCAATTCAAAAATATAAAGAAAAAGGAAAGACACGTGGTGCACTTAGTGAAGAACTTCAGTTCAAAATCCAATGGGCCATGAGAGGGGGGTGTGGATATCAACTGAGCCCAGTACCACAGTTTAATGAAACACCCCGTTTTGGTGTCTTCAGACTCCCTCTTCAAATGTGAGATTAAACCTCAGCCTTTAGATCCGACCCCAGTCAATGAGTCCACGCATGATCAAACGACCATGTCTTCATCTTCTTCCTTCAGCCATGGAAGTGGAGGGAAAGCTCCATAGTTGCAGAGCTCCAATCCCTAATTCGAACTCCATCCAAACTCAACCAAAAGCCATGATTCAAAACCCTAATCTACTCTAAATTCAACCCTGAATCCAACCATAGCCTTAGAATCAATTGAAGTGCCCTTAATCTCTAAACCCGATCCAAGATCAAAAATATGCTCAAACTTCAATTCTAACAATTCTTGAAATTGATTACCTCAGAATGATCACCACCTCACACTGGTTAATTCTTGATATCAAACTCATGAAATATCTCAATATCCATCATGTTCTTGATCAAAACAAAAATGGTGTCACTAACTCAAACTCCACCAAATGCCTTCAAACTTCCCAGAATCCATCTCCTACTTGTCTCTAACCATTCTAACCTAACAATTCTAACTAATTATGCTTAAATTATGGTGTAGAGGAAAAATTACAAACCTGTCAAATCTTGAATATCAGATAGGTCAAAGCTCCACTTCAACCTCTCAAACTCTTCAGAAACCTTCCTTGATTGATGATAAAGCTTCTGTTTGCAAAAGATTTGATCAAGAAAGCCTGAATCTCCAAACTCGATGGTGACTTGCAGCTCCCAAAATCCAAGTGTCAACTCTTCAATTCTTCATGATCTTGCCCTCAAATTGGTATCCACACATTCAGTATGATCAATGGAAGGTGTTGGGATTGAAAGAAGCAATGGAAATGAAGCAGAATGTAGAATTTGATTTCAACTTGCAATGGAAGCAATTGAAATGGCTATCTCACTCTCCTCTATAATCTCTCACCAACCTTGCATCTGAGCAAGTTCTAATCCATATATAGGATGATTCTAAACCCTCTAGAACTTTCTGGAATCATCCATTGAGAATTTGGGATTCTCATGCCATGAGTTTTTGATTTCATCTCATCTCACATGCCATCTCATGCTATGCCTCTTGCAGCAACTTGTTCTGACCTGAAAATATCCTTAGATGAGATATATGATGTGTTAAGATACTTAGCTAGCTTGTGTATTGAGTTTCCTTGTGTTTTGCATTTGTACCTTAATATGCAAGCAACCATTTTCCAAAGCAAGTCTATGATCTAATCCTCAAATCAAAATTGTGGCTGAACCATTGTTTCTAAAATGTTCTTTGGAGTCAAAATGACCTATTACATGCCATGGTTTGGATGTGTAGCTTGGAAAATTCAATTTCCAACTTTGACTTATTTAACTTATGCCTCCATTTTAGGTCATTTTTATCACTTTGAGCTACAAGCCTTTTCAACATCTCATGACCTCCTTAATAGCCTGAAAACATCATTTTAAGCAAGTTTGATGTTGAAGATTTTTCCATTTGAAGCTTGGAAATAGGAGTTATGGCCTTATGCTTGAAATGACCTATAATCTCCAAATGACCAAAATGCCCTTGACTTGTCAAAGCCTTAAGTTGAGTTCTAAAAATCCTATCAAGGACTTCTAGTACTCTATAGAAAGCTAAGAAGATAAGGAACAACACTCATGTTGACCAAAAGTTCATAGGAATCATCCTTCTTGGGCAAAAGTTGGATGCAAGTGGGGTGACTTTCAAGGCCCCAGATTCACATACCTCAGATGACCTGCAACTTGTCAAAGTCATAACTTGAGTTCCACAAATCCTATCAAGGACTTCTATTACTCAAATTAAATCTAAGAGCAAGCTCTACAATATTCATGTTGGGGGTAAGATGAGATGACAATCACATCTTGAGCTAAACTGCCTTGAAGATAGGAGTTAAACTAGGGGATTTTACACTGTCAAGCCTTAGAAACCCTAGCTTGAAACTTCTCAAACTCCTCAATCATGATGAGTTGATCTTGGAATCATCCTTATAGCATCTCAACGCATCAATCCATGATCACATGGCTCTTGGAATAGGTCTCAACCTCTCCAAATCATCAGTTGACCTAAGGTTGACTCAGTCAAACCCTAATTATACCACTCATGGCTAGGTTTTCTTTATCTTGCACAATGACCTATCTAGGCTTCATGATGGCTTTCAAGACATCTCATAAGCTCTATCAAAGCTTCAAGTCCATCCTCATAGCTTCAGAATCATCTGAGGAGCTCCCACAACTCTCAAGTTAGGAGGCATACAACCTTGGTTTCAACCAATCTCTCTGAGGATCTTTCAACTTCTCTGACAAGGATATCAACCCTTGAACACTTGAATAACCTTCTTGGCTAGCTTGAAGCTCTTGTATAGCTCTTGATTGGTAATCATACCTCTTGATCTCCTGCATACATGTCAATGAAATGCAGATGATAATGCTAGGTAAAGAAATGTTGGTCAATATTTGGGGTGCAACAACTATGTTTAGAAGGAAATCATAAATTTAGCCTTTGTTGATACAGATCATCAATGGGCAGATATTTTTACAAAACCCCTTGTTGAGGATAGATTCAAATTTATTCTGAAAAATATTGGTATGGATTTTTGTCCAGAATGATATTTGTCAGAAGCAAATTTTTATAGATGCAAAAATGCCTAATGTTCTGAAGTATTCTTCTGATTGCTTATTTATTCTGCTTAATATTTTTTTTGAAACTCTGAACTAACAATCCTTAGAAGATCTGAACGTTGGTTAATGTTTCATTTCTCAAAAGAATTCAGAACACATGCAAGCAAACACGTGTCACACCAAATCTGAAGAGGTGGCGTGTACATTACTGAAGAGACGTTTGAGGTGAAGTTTGAATAGTGAAAATCTTGATTTTCCCCCCAAATTGTCAGAAGCAATTAATGTTTGAAATGATTATTATTCTTTTCATTTAATGCTTGTTAAAACGTGCAAATTCTGACTGATGGTATGCCTAAGTGTTTTAGTATAAATACATGACTTATATTCACTTTCACACTTTTCACAATCTCAGAAAATTATATGTGTTTTCATCTTCTTTTTTCTCTGCATAAAAACCCTAAACCTAAGCGTGTGACAAAGCATTCTTCAATGGCAACTTCATCATCAACAGCTGCTCAATTCCAATCTTTAATGGCTGCAGTAACTTCTGCAAACATGGGTGTTGCTCCTTATTCTCCTCCCAAAAGAACTCTTTTAACCCCTGTTGAAAATTTGGAGGTTTTGTGTGAATCCATGGTAGAGTTTGATTCACTTGCTGAAAATGGCTTTGAGTTTCGTTCTATCATTGGTGCTCAAGGATGGGTTAAGTACTTTGATAGACTCTTTGGACCAGTTTAGCCCCTCCTTGTGAAAGAATTCTGGATCCATGCCTCAGTTTACCCCAAGTTCATCCTATCTTCTGTACTGGGAAAAGAAATCATTATAACAGAAGATCTGATCAGAAAATTAATTGGATATGAAGAAACAGATGGTGTTTCCCACTTGCCAGCTGGGCGTGTGGACATGGATGAGGTGTATGAAAAAGTGATGACTGCTGGTCAAGCTTCTAACAAATTCAAGGATCTGAAGCCTGACTACAAGATCTGGGCCAAGATCTTCATGGGATGCATCCATCATAGGAAGTCAACTAATTCTCCAGACTATGTCAATAATGAACAACTCTATTTCATGTATTGCCTCAGTCAGAGCACCAAGGTAGATCTTCCATATATTTTGTTTATGCATTTGTGGAACTATATAAATGCATCTAGAGAGTATGTGAAGGAAAAAGGACAGAAGATCAGAACCTGGATCCCTTTTGGAAGGTTGATCTCAGATCTTCTAACTGAGAATGGTTTGGTCACTGCTCTGTACACTGCTGGAGTTACAGAGGAATTGGAATTTATAATGGGAAAGCCTCTGAATGCTAAAAGTCTTCAGAGACTCAAAATAGTTGATGAACTCACAACAGCTCCAAGAAGCTGAATGTGTCTAAACTGAGTAAGAAGAGGGTTCCTGTAGATGACTTTCCATTGCTCTTTGCTGAAGAGCCCAAACACATTGTGGTTATGTACATTGATGAATGTAAGAAGGAAGGAAAGCCTGTTCCTGCAAATGTAATACAGCTAGCAAGACAACCCCTACCTGATGTAGAAGAAGAAGAAGAAGAAGAAGCACAACTACAGAGGAAGAGGACTCAGCCAGAAGCAGAACCTGTACCTGCTCAGAAGAAGGTCAAGATTGCTGAGAAGCCAAAGAAGCTCTTGAAGAGAAAAGAATCTAAAGACACTTTTTCTGTACCAGCCAAGTGGATCAAAATAAAAGGTACTAAATCTTCTGTATCTTCTGCAAATACCACTAGTGCAGAATTGACTTTTTACATCGGGCGAAATTGACTTTTTACATCGGTTCTTAGTCCGATGTAAAACAGGCGATGTAATAAGTCAAGATATTTTACATTGGGTTTTAGGACCGATGTAAGAAACACACCAACCACATCGGGTAAACTTTAAGACTGATGTGTAAAAAAATATATAATTGAAAATTTTAATTATAAAAGGGTGTTTTTACATCGGTTCTAAGGAAAAACCGATGTAAAAGGTGGACTTTCTAAATCGGTTTCGTGGAAAAACCAATCTAAAAAAGTACTGTAGTAAAAAAAAAATTGTGATGACACTTTTTACATCGGGTATATAATGGACCGATCTAAAAAGTCCCCATGGGACACTTTTTACATTGGTTCTGTGCTTCACCCGATGTAAAAAGTGTCAGCACAAATTTTTATTTTACTCTAGCACCTTTTACATCGGTTTTATTTCAACCGATGTGAAAAATACTGTAGGAAACAAAAAAAATAGTATTGCAGGAACTTTTTACATCGGTTTTTTGTTTAAACCGATGTAAAAAGTGGTTTTTTACATCGGTTTTTGCATTCGCCCGATGTAAAAAGTACTGTTACGTTTATTAATTAATTTTCTTTTTTTTAGCCGTTCCCTGTAACTTTTTTGGTACCTAATTTTTCATATTTTTCCAACATCACACAGACCATAATTAGGTCGCTATTTTCTATATTGCACATCATATAGACCACATTTAGGTCGCTATTTTCATAGTTTTTCAATATCATATAGACCATATTTAGGTCGTTATTTTCATATTTTTCTCACAAATCTAATTTCATTGCACCGAATATCTAGTATACACATAATTGATTTACAAAAGTACTGATATAGGACATACACAAATGTACTAAATTATAAGGAGGTTTGCACGATGGATCACAACAACAACAAAAAGCTTAATTAACCTCTATATAACTCAAAGAAACATTTTGCCCAACGGAGTCGCAAATCATACAAATCATCTTCTGTTAAGTTCGTTGGGTCATCAAATACCTACAACACATAAGTAACAATAGAGTTATTCTTTGAAAATTCATATTAAGTTGCAAAACGTAAAGTAAATAACCAATTAAAATCATTTTTATTACCTTCATCCAAGAATTGGTTATATTGGCCGAGACAATATCCAACATATTTTTCATCACATAATACCCATAGTCATTAGAGTTAGGTTGGATCCTTGTCTACAAATGAATGACATAATTAGTGAATACTTATATGATAAAATTAAATATATAATTCTAATTTACACCACGCTTACATTGGGTTGAAGCCATGTACCTTTTTTTCTATTCCCATTTGCCGCTTGATGAACACCAAAAGCACTAATTCAGAAGAAAAAAATTCATATAAAGCCACATAACATATGATATTACTTTTGTAACAAATTATATATATATATATATATATATATATATATATATATATATATATATATATATATATATATATATATATATATATATATATATATATATATATATATATATATATATATATATATATATATATATATATATATATATAATATATATATATATATATATATATATATATATATATATATATATATATATATATATATATATTATATATATATATATATATAATGAAGTGAACATAAAAGATAAACTTACCTTGTAACAATTTTCGTCATGGTTTGATTAAGTTCATGATGAAGCGAACAAAAGACCGACCACCGTATTATCATTTGGACACATGACTATTAATTGCCAATGATTTCTGTACGTGTGTGTAAACATAAAAGTCAAAATTTCATGTTACCAAATTGAACTATATATGTTACCAAAATTAAAAAAATAGAAAACATAATTTCATACAAACTTACCCATGAATAAATGGTAGCCAGTGGCACTCTCTCTTTTCGTCACGTAACTTATCATGTATGTATTGTTTGACACTTACTTGAGATTTTGGCACATTATCAACCTACAAACACATAGCAGGGTCCATAAATCCGTATATTTCAAATTGTGAAGTATCAATACACATACGATGAATATACCTAAAAATCAACATTATAATAAAAGTGATGAGAGATATAACATATTAATAGATATTGACACTAATAAAAATAGAAAATGTACTTACGTGCACCAAACTTGGAGCAAGATTTTTCAGCATCACTCTTACGAGGAGCAAGATTTTTTTTAACATTACATTCAGCAAGCTCTAGAAATTCCATCACTCCTTGTTCGTACTCGAAACTTAATCGATTGACTCTCATCCAACTACGATTCGTACCTATGTTCCGAAATTATTAATGCATACAGAGTTAAATCATTGGGATGCGTATAATAGTCCCTCTTTTGGACATTAGAGAGAACAAAAGTCTCTACGCGTGAACATGTGGCATAAAAGAAGAATTGAAAAGTTATAAAGAATAAAAAGAGAACCTGCAATGTCGTGGCTGCCGGATGACTCGCGGTTAATACAAAAAGAGGGACACAAATCCTGCGAGAACCGAAATATCAATTTTTATTCCATGAGACACCATATCATATATATCATTATAAATGTAATGTTGGTTTATGAATCTCAGTTATTTGGTTGTGAAAATATTTTATGTGAAATTTTAAATTTGAATATGTGATCAAAAATAAAGAAATCATTTCTTTAACACAAAAAAATCTATTTGATATATTGTTATATAATAGAATAAAATAAATCATTAAGCTCCTTGATATTAATATTTTTCAATAAAAGAAAGTAGAGATCAAAAGATGTACTATAATATTATATTCATTCTTTTATTAAATAAAATTCATGTAAATTCCATTATTTTATTTAAAAACTAATTACAAAATAGTGTAACTCAAGAGCATTTGGATGAGGTGATAAATGATCTTTTACAAACACACAATATTCCATCTAACAAATTAATCAAAAAATTTAAATACAATCCAACTTATAAGAATAGTAGGCATGACAACAACAGTATACTAATTTAGAGAACAAGCAATAGCATCATCTTACAAATTAAACAAACAATTTCAGCCATAACCACCAAAGAAAATCAAGAGTTCAGTCATAAAACACCATTGATTAATCCAGAAACATACACATGACATATGATTCAAAATCCTCATACACACAAATCTGCATACACACACCACATACAAAAGAAAGAAAAAAAAACCTAAACTTGAACTAACAGAGCAAACTCCATTGAACCCAAAAGAAATTTAGAAATTGCAAGTAAAAATGCAAAGTCAAAATGCATAGCAAGGGGACTAAAGTATGTACCTTATGTTGATAACTCTCTCTATTTCCGAAACATGCAAATGAAAAAAAGGAAGAATGAGAAACGGCTGTGGGAGGGAGGAAGGCAACGGCGCGAGCACGACTGTGGGAGGGAGGAGGTGATGACGCGAGCACGACTGTGGGAGCGAGGAGGCGAAGACGCGAGCACGGCGTGAGGGAGGGCTGGTAGCGCGAGCAAGACGGTGGTGGAGGGAGGAACGGTCGTGGGTTTTGCAATGTGTGCGTGTTTTCGTGGGAGAGAAAGAAATGGGTTTGAAATGTGCGTGTTTTCCTGAAATATATTATAACATAACTTTTTAAATCGGTGGAAAATTGAACCGATTTAAAATCCATGAACTGAAGACTTTTTACATCGGTGGAAGCAAAACCGATTTAAAAGCCATGAATGAAGACTTTTTACATCGGTGGAAACCAAACCGATGTAAAAGCCATGAATTGAAGACTTTTTACATCGGTGGAAAACAAAACCGATGTAAAAGCTCTTAAAATATTTTTTTTCCAAAATTTTTTATTATGGTTTTTTAAATCGGTTGGGATTTTAACCGATTTAAAAACACCACTTTTTAAATCGGTTTATTTATAACCGATGTAAAAAGTTTTTAATATTTTTTTTCAAATTTTTTATTATGGTTTTTTAAATCGGTTTCTGTTATAACCGATTTAAAAAACCTTTTGATTATTTTTTTCCATTTTTTAACATAGTTTTTTAAATCGGTTTATGTTATAACCGATTAAAAAACCCTTACTAATTTTTTGCAAGTTTTTACATCGGTTAACTAAATGAACCGATGTAAAAGATCTCATAAATTTTTTTTTATTTACGAAACTGCCACCGTGTTTATATTTTCGCCTTTTACATCGCTTCAAGTGAATACCCGATGTAAAAACATTTTCCCAAAAGTCTTTTTTCTAGTAGTGTAAAATTGTTATAAATGACTCTAATATTAAGTCTGTTCCAAAACCACCCCTCAACACAAACTACTTCTGTTACTGCTCCTAGTTCAAAATCACCACAAACACAAACACCTGTTCCAACACCAACAACAACAAAAACAATTCCAACACCAAAAGCCTCTGTACCACAATCATCTCAACCAAAAATCCAAATCAAACATTTTGTTCCACAAAAACAATTTTCACAGAAACAACCATCAGAACAACAACCTACAGAACAACAACCACAACCTTCTGTACAACAAAAATCATCTAAATCGTCTAAACAAAAGACATCTGAACAACAAAAACACCCACAAGAAAACAAACAGAAAAACCACAGAATCTCACCAGAAAAAGCCTCTGAAAATCCACCATCAAAATCATCTGAACCCATTGCACCTTTATTTCTGAACCTACAAGAGTCACTTCTATTCCAATTTCATCAGAACCAATCACAATTCCATCTGATTCACCTACCTCAGAACAACCAACAAAACCCTCTGAAATTCCTTCAGAACAAACCAAAACTTCTGAACCTCAAATTCCTGAGACAGAAGTTCTTGATGTCACACCTTAAAAAACTGTGTTTCAAGTATCTTCTACTTCCTGCACACCAACCACCTCCTCAAACTCCTCTGAATCAGACCTCCACCAGATTTTCTAATCTCTCCATCTCAAAAATACTCTGAGGTAAACCAACCTGAACCCATTATACCTTCAAAAGCTCCCATTCCAGATCCTATTCCACACCTGCACCATAATCTGAAATATTGATCCCCATTCAAACCCAATATCTTCTATATCTTGTGCCCAAGTATCATCTCTATTTCATAATCTGGCTTATGGTTTCAAACTGAAAGACTTTTATGACAGAGTTGAACCATCTGACCCTATCAACCCTCTGAAACCAAAACTCACCATGACCCTTCCATCTGTGATTCTTGACTATATAAAATCCATGTCAGATGTAGGATCCTTAGCAACTATATTCTGTTCTGCAAAATCTAATAAAGTTGTTGCTTCAGCTCTGCCAATTACATCCGATAACAATGCTGCATCTGATGAACCACCCAAATCTGCCTTCCAAACCTACTCAAATAAACCTTTTGATGTAGTTACCCTTCACACCAGAGCAAAACCTCATTTTCTAAATGCCTTAATCAGATCAAAAGAAAAAGCTCCTGAGATACCCTTCAGTCCATACTATCCTCCTCCTCTGATCTCAATTCAAAAATCTCTTTTTCCACCAACTCCCCAACCAAAACCTGTAACTCTGGAAACTCTGTTACATCCAAAGCCCAGACTTAATGTTAATCATTTATTTCAAACTTTTTTGCAAGAAATACAATTGTATTTAGGTACTGTACAGAAGAAATGCTCAGCAACAATGGATGCCAAAGAATCTGACATCATCTGGAATGGATTCATCAACAGATTCAACTCTGTGGCCTCAAATCTGAAGAACATCTATTTTGATGATGCGGAAGCTCAGATTTGCTGAGGCTGCAAGGACTCTATTCTGGACTGTCAAGAAATCTGAACCTCTGCTCCTTACAGATGCCCCTCCACCTCCACCTTCAGCAGAATCTACTGACATTGCATCTGAGGAAAATCCGTTGGCTATGACTCTGGTAGACCCTCCTTCTAACTCCACTGCTCCAGACTCTACAGAACCAATGGAAATTGACTTTGTTCAAGCTCCAGAACCTAATCATACTTCTTCATCTGAGATAAAGAAAGAACATCTAGATTTTGAAGATAAGATTGCTGCTCTGGAAGCTGGCCAGTCAGAGATCAAGTCCTAGATGGCAAAACAGGATAAGAAGTCTGAGGATATGACAGAATGGATGTCAAAGCAAGATCAAAAGAATGAAACTATGGCTAAGTGGATGTCCAAGCAAGAGCAATCATCCTCTGAGATTACATATCTATTGAAGATGCTTTTGTCCAAACACTCTTAGATTTTTTTTCATTCTAATGTTTTTGCATCTGATGTTTGCCTATGTACTTTATTGCTATATCTTCTGATGTTTGCCTATGTACTCTTGATCTAATCTAATGAATGAATCAAAGTTTTCTTCATTGAATTATCTCATTTACTGTTTCCTTTTATTTGTCCTTTTAAAGTTTTTACTTTTTGCTTATGACAAAAAAGGGGGAGAAAATATAGATCTGAACTATTTAATATTATTCACCAGAATGAAACTTCAGACATAATAATTCTGTCTAACATTTAATCTGACTATTTCAGAACAATTGATAAGTACAGTCTATAAAAGAAACTTTGAGTCTCTCAGATCATTTGACCATTATCAAACTCTGAATATTAAATCTGCAAGTCATTTTGACTTTCAAATGCTAATAGAACAAACAAGATCTAACTCTGAAGATTACTCATGACAAAAGGGAAGTTTCTATTCCTTATTCGTATTTAACTCAGGGGGAGATTCATCATCTCAGGGGGAGTTATAATTCTAATATTTTCAATTAAACAAAATTTCTGATGCTTTTTGTCATCATCAAAAAGAGGGAGATTGTTAGAACACAGATTGGTTCTTAATAATATCTCTTTGTTTTGATGATAACTATTAGGAAATTTTGTATTTAAGAATTATATACTCTAAAATTTGCTTGAGAGTTTTTACTCCAGATAGTAAAGAAATTAACACTCCAGAAGCAAATCAGAATTGAATTCAAGAAACTAGCTAGAATCTGTAGCGCCAGATGCATACATTAGAAGATTCTGATTGCTGCTTACAGAAGATCCTGAGCGTAGCCTCCAGAAGATTCTGAAGCAGAAGCTCCAGAAGAATCTGAAGCAAGAAGAAGCATCTGAAGCAAGTCAGAAGCATCTGAAGCAAAGAAGAATATTGTATGAAGAGTTTTTCAAAGCATAGTTTCTATAGAAGATTCTGAAAGTACTAAAGCTGCCAGTACTGAAGTTATGTTTCAAATATGCTCTGATATTTAACATGCTGAAAGCACACATGCTGCAGAAGACTCTGATACATCAAAGTTCTGATCATCATTAGAAGACTCTGACCCATTCAGACTCTGATGAACTTGCTGAAAACTGAAGAAGAAATATTCAAAGATTATATCCGTTGGAGTAAATCAAACGTCTCTTTCCTTATTTGTGCTAGACACAAGAACACAGACAAAAATGATTTTTCTGTGCTTTCTTCTTCTAGGAAAGGTCACTTAATGTGAGGACAAAAAGGCTCAGACCTTTTTGGGACACTCTTCTCAACGTGCAGCTCACCTTGGATCAGCTGCCTATAAAAGGAAGACTCCACCAAATTCTTCAGTTAGACATTTTGCTGAAAAGAAATTATAACATTCAAGCTCTCATACTTTCATATTTATTCTTAGAATAAATTGTACTTAAACTTAAGAGAAATATCACTGTTGTGATAAAAGCTTTTTAGAAGCATTCTTACTCTTGTATTAGATTTACATTAATTGTAAAGGATTTCCTTAAGAGGATTCAGTTGGAATCAGTAGCTCTTGAGAAGACTAAGAACATTTGTTCTTAGGTGTTACTATTGTAATCTGTTTGATTAAATAGTGGATTAAGTCCTTGTGTGAGAAAGGCAAATCACTCTAGGAAGGGTGGACTGGAGTAGTTGAGTTCAACGAACCAGGATAAAAATAATTGTGTTTTAATTCTAAGTTTTAATCTTTCATACTTATTCAACCCCCTTCTAAGTATTATCTCACCTTCAGTTAGCACCCTAAGCATCTGTAGTACTCTACAGGAACCTTTTGTTTGATTGATTGCTAAGTGTGAGATATGTACTATGGTTTTAGGATTGGGAGTTGAGTGCGAAGATAAGTAAAGACCTAGATGGTTTTCTAAGTTTGCTCGCAAAGACATCGCATCTTCTGCCTACGTATCCTAACTAGGATAGAATCAGAGCAATCGTAGTTCACCTTACAAGGGAAGAAGAACACTTGATTATGATCAAGGTTCAAGAGGGAAACAAACATGACAATGCTTGTATGAAGTTTGACAAAACTCCCTATTCTAAGTTGTAATATTCAAAAAGGGGAAGTAAGAAATCATGATAATGATCCTTACACAGAGTTGACAAACTCTTTCCTAGGGTTCTAGTTGAAGAACACTCCTAGTACAGGTGGTTTTCTTAGACTTAAAGCAAAGTCTAATGGCTTCTAAACTAAGGTTAAAGTGACTTAACAAAGTCAAGATAAAGGTGAATGAGCTATCCATAACACAAGTGTTAATGGAAAGACTTTTCCTTTGGAAGGAGATAGGGGAGGCAAATGGGATGAAAGCTGACAAACCTCATCACTTGGGGAAAGAAAACATTAAGTAAAGTAACAATATGATGAAGATAAAAGCATGGTGACAACCATTGATTAAACATGTTTAAAAGATAAAAATAACGATGCATTGATGCCAATCAAAGCAGATGAACAAACAGGAACTGTGACGACAGACCGAGTTCAATTAAGTTCAACAAAGAAGCAAAGATAAACATGGTAACACCCAAAGATAAATCCTACCATGTTAACGAACATTTAAGGATATGAATGCAAGCAAGTATCATAAACAATCACAAGCATATCAAAAGAAAATTCATCTGCAGACGCGAAAACAATCACAAAATGTACCTAACTTGCACGTAGTCAAAAGGCATGAAAAATTAGGCAAACATGAAAATAAAAAATATGGCATGAAAGTAGACGTCAAGATGAACAAAATGAAAAAATAATGGGTGAAAATGATTAAAATTAAGTGAGATATGAATTTTTGAAATTGGGATGAAAAATAACAAAAATTGGTAAAAGGGTTGCCCTCCTCAGGGGTCGAACCCAGGTATGCAAGGTACAAGGCGCGCAGGTGACAAGGCAATTACCACTGGGGAAAGGAAAACACTTAACAAGATTTTAAACATGATAAAGATACATACATGGTGACAACCATTAAATGAGCATGTGAAAAAAAGATGCATTGATGACAATCAAAGCAGTAGATTAAGCAGGAAGTGTGACGACAGATCAAGCTTAAGTAAATTCAATAGAGGGGACAAAATAAACATGGTAACAAACCAAATAAAAAATCCTATCATTTTGACTAACATCTAAGTATATGAGGGCAAGCAAGTATTACAAACACATACAAGTATAACAATCAAGAAATTCAACAGTGTATGCGAAAACGAGCATAAAACGTATTCAACTTGCAAGTGGTCAAAAGGGGTGAAAAATTACACAAACATGGAATTTAAAATATGAAATGAAAGTAGACATGAAAATGAACACAATGCAAAAACAATGGATGAAAAATGATTAGAGATGAAAGAGATTTGAATTTTTGAAGTTTGGAAGAAAAATAGTGAAAAATGATAAAAGGGTTGCCCTCCTCAGGGGTCGAACCCAGGTTCAATATGTGCAAGGCGCGTTTTTGGCAATGGTCTTACCACTGGGGTGGCTATACATCTGTTGATGAAAGCCACCCCATAAATATCTAGGGATTTTTTCAAAATAGGTTGGGCCAAAACAAAGACAAAATCCTGATTTGCATTTTCAAGTGTAACTCAGTCAATTCTTGATGGTTTTTCACAAAATTTAGGTGTAACTTGAGTAGAAAAACACAAGGAACATGATGGAACTTTTAGATTTTTGAAATTCGTTCTCTATTTTGAAACCTGATAGTGTGTGTATTTTGGAAGTTTTGATGTATTTTGAAATGTATGTCATGTTCCAGCCATTTTTAAACCAAGACAAATATTCATACACACCACAAATCTGATAATGAGTGATCCTAACACCTAAATCAAACTCAAGGCAAACTGTTATGAAAAATGGCATGTCAAATTGCAAGATGATTTGAAAAATGCATGTTGAGGTCCAGTTCTGTTTCTAAATGCATTTTGATCAAAATAAACACGTACACACATTGAATGCAAGTTAATGGATGAGTTTGAACACAAGATAGGGTTCTGCACTGACTGTTGTGAGATATGGTGTTCAAAGTGCAAGTTGGTGTGTGTGAAATGCATGAAGATGTGAGGTTCCAATTCCAAGCATGCTCAGATTAAACCAATCAAATACACACCACACATACATAGCATTGAATGATTATAAACACAATTTGAAGCCAAAAAGGAACTGTCATGAGACATGGCACTTGAGTTCCAAATGGTATGAACATGATGCATGATGAAATGCAATTTTAATTCTAAGTATATTCAGGTCAAATGAATCATGAAAACACCTTACATACATGGTATATAGTGGAACAAAACACATTTTGAAGTCAAACAAAAGCTGTCATGGAAAATGGTACTCAAACTGCAATTTTGGCATAAATGTGATGCATGAAGATATGAAATTTAAGTTCTAACCCGAATCAGGTCAATTGGCTCACACACACACATTGCATAGATGTTATTAAGTGGGTTCAAGCATAAAAACAGGTACAAGATAAACTGTAGTGAAGAGTGTGGTTCCAACTGCTCTATGGTGTTCTTGATGAGGCATGAAAAGCTCAATTTAAGTTTAAGGCACATTTTGGGTCTAACACATCATACACACATGTCACATATACATCAGCAATTGATTTTGAATACACAAACTGGTCTGAAACAACTTGGTATGAAAAATGATAAATGAGCTGCAATTTGATGTTTTAAGGCCTACATAAAGATGCTCAAAACAGGTCCTAGGCATATTCACATCAAACAAGTATTTTAAGCAGGCTATAATTTTGTATTCCAATGATTCTAAGCATGTGACCTAGTCTTAAAATCAGCGGTGATGCAAATGACATGTCTGAGGCAGAAATGACTTTTAAGAAGCAACCAAGAAATGTAAAACAGGTTTAAACTCATATTCATGCTGAGTAATCATTTCGCACAAATCATGAATCACATAGATGAGGTTTTTAAACTTTAAGACTGATCCAAGATCAAGAGGAAGCAAGGCTGCTATGGTGATGGCTTATTTTTTAGAAAAATGCATTTTTTAAGTTAAAGGATCAAAACATGGGAAACAGATTGTGCAATACACACAGGTCATAAATGCATAAAAGGATGATTTCAGACTTAAGGTTCAAGCATATTGCAGGTGGGAAAGATATGGACATGAGTCATGGTATTTTGGCTTGAAAATGCATTTTTGAAGTGAAATATTTAAAACAGATGAGAACAGGTTGGCAAGCCATTCATACATATCATGAATACAAAAATAGGTGATCTCAAACTCAGGTTTAAACACTTTATGACCTGCAGTCAAAAATTGGTAGATCTATGGCAAAAAAATGCAAGATAAGGCACTTTATGAATGAGCAAGCAAAACAAATGTCAACAGCTCCAATCAATCTTACATATCCACCATAATCATGCTTATTAGAGGGGATTCAATTCAGCAAACAACCATATTTCAGTCATGACAAGTTTGACACAAAACATACACATGACACATTTTCCACATAACATGCTTAAAGTGCCAAAACATGAAATTATGATGCAAAGCAAGGATGGAGTATTTACTTACCTCTAGTAGACTGTATTGAGCAAATTAAAATACCAAGAAAACCAGAGAAACTTCAGCTGCACCTAGCTTTGGGAGATTTCTTCTTTGTGAAGCAAGAAAGCAAACTTCAAGACATTTGGAGAAATAAACTCCACCAATGATCCTCAATGCTTTGGAAAGTTGAGAAATGATATATGTGAGGTGTTAGAGTGATTAGAACATCAAGCAAATGCCTAGAACAAGTTTTGGCAGATTTTGTGGCTTTTGGTCAAAGTAACTTGGTATGGAGGTTGACTTTTTGAATGGTGAGGTTTTTGAATGGTTTAAGGTCTTGGACACCTTCTATATCATATTTAGAGATTGTGTGGATGATTGTTGTGGAGTTTGAATGGAGAGAAATGATTTTGGCAGCATTTGTAGCAAGGCAGATTTTGGTGGTTTTTTGGTGAAAATGTGATTTTGTGATTTTGAAGCAAAGTTTGCAAGAGCAAAGGCATGAGCTTTCTCTGGTTTTTTAGAGTAGATATTGTGTTGTAAGTGAAGTGGTGAGGGCCTCTATTTATAGGTAAATGAATGGAGGGGCAGATTTGGTGATTTCCTTCATATGAAGGAAAGATTTACCCTTTTGATCAAACCTCCACAAAGTGGTTTCCTTGGCTGATTGGTAAGCTCCAAAGTCAAGCTTCATGGTGAGTTTGAAGTGGCTAAATGCAGGCTAGAATTCATAGGTTGATGGCTGCTTCAGATTTGCCTTTCTACCTCATGCTTGCCATTTTCACTTTTAAGTGCAAGTTGTAAAGCCACTTGCAAGCCCACTTGCAAACTTGGCTAATTCCATTTCCTCTACATTTTCATTGTATTTCAAAGCTACAAAATCTCTACATATCAGATAAAACTTGATTCACAAGCTGAGATTGGTCAGATTGATGAAATAATGGATTTTCTAAACTTGTCCATGTGGGACTTCAAGTATGAAACCACCAACTTGCCATAACCATAACTTTCATCTCATAAATGCTTTTGAGATGTTCTAGTACTCTTTAGAAAGCCCTTAAATAGATATAAAACATTTATGCTTTCATGAGTTTCAAATTCCCAAAGGAACTTGGCCAAAAAGTCTCTCAAAGTTGCTAAAAAATGAGCTCGAAAGGGAAATTTTTCTAAGTCTTTTTCTCTTCTCAAAATGAATTTGATCATAACTCTAAATCTATGCATTTTATGATGATGGACCACTTATGGACTTTTGTAGGGTGTGTGAAGAGCTTTCTAATGAGCTTTGAACCAACTCAATTGGATGTGTGGTTAAGCAGTTATAGTTTAGCCCCTTTCAAAACCCTAATTTCCCGATTTTTCGATTACTCCTTCATCCTTGATCCAATGGTCATGAAAATTGATAGGAAAGTGCAATATGATATAAGGAACATTTTTATTCACACTTTGAAGTCTAATTCCTTAAATTTGAAGGGTTGACTTTTCGGACAACCGTACGATCGATCGGTGACTACCGAGTCGTCTGTTGACACTCTGGACCTCCCGAGACTTTGACACTTCTTGAATGAACTTTATTAAGCTATATGAACTTCATGGATCTTAATACCACCATTAAAACACCTTCCAACACCAAAGTCAAACTACAGTTGACTTTTACCGGTCAGAAACCCTAATCGGGTGCCCTGAAAGGTACTGTTCTTGATTCTGGGGTAACAACCTCAAATTGGATTCTCAATTGACATCATATGATACCCTTGATATTGTTTCATGATTGAATTAGTCTAAAGCTTGGATTGAGCACAAATCCTGAAGCTTTGATTTGACTGTACAAAACCTTGATTCATCTGTAACTTGACAAAGACAAACTTGCATTGGGTTAGGGTTAGATAATTTATGAGTATGCTCCTAAAATGATAATGAGAATCTAAGGGGTCAAAATTTGGGGTGAAATAAAGTGTTTTTGTGTTTTTTAAAGAAGAAGTGTTTTGAATTTGAGTGTTCATAACGTATGTTGTAACAAAGTCTAAAACCTAGGATCGAATGCGTCGCATATCGTCCTAAGGACGTATACTAAACAATCTACGAAATTGAGAGGTAACCACTCAATCATCATTTCCCAAGTACAAGGCTCATGGCACAACACTCATTATATTTATTAAGTGAATTGAAGTTGTTTGAAGATGGGAAGTGAAAGGGGACAAACTAAGGGGGACTAGACCAAACCCTAAAAGTTGTCATGCAAAGTGCACCTAAAGTTGAGTTTGAAAAGGAACTACCTAATGCTATCATGCATGGTTAGAACCCTAATGTCTATCATAACCTCTCTTGAACAAGAGAGGTTAGAAATCCTAAGGGAAGGAAGACAAAGGAAGAAGAAAGAAACATGCATAAGAATGCAAACATGAAATGCAAACATGGAAGGCAAGGATGCAATGCAAGTGAGGGAGGAAATATGTATGGGGCTGGAGCCTCCACAAGCTCATATCAACCTCAAGCCATAGTATGAATAAATGCAAGAGAAGAGGAGAAGAAGATGCATAAAACAAATAAAATCTCATTGGACCCCCAAGGTGTTAGGAACCAGGGGTCCAAATTAGAGATCAAAACTCAAAGGCAAGCTACCTCAATTGAAGGCAAACACACAAGGTATGCCCTAAACCAGGGCAAAAGGAAGGGGTCACAAAACCAAACCAAAACACTAAGCAAGACTTGATAAAAAAACAGAAATAAAAATATGCAAAAATCATTCAACATGTTAATGCAATGGTTAAAAATTATCATGTAAAAATAAGGAGTTTACACCTAGAAATAAAATCAAGAGAAAGCAATGCTACAATTTAAATCAAATAAAACATCCCCAATATTTAATTCCTTTTTTAAATGAAAATAAAATAAAATAAAGTAAAATAAAAATATTATAATATAAAACAAAAGTAAAAGTGTCTAAAAACATATTTTTGTGAATTTAAATAATTGGGGAATTAATTATAAGAAATTAAATTGTAACATGAAAATAAAACAAAAAAGGAAATGAAAATAAAAAAGAATAACAAGGTTGGGGTGTAAAAAGCAAGAGAGGTTAGTTGAAATATTGGACTGGGCAATAGGGAGAGGTGCGAACAGCATAACGTGTGCAGGCCCACAAAATAAACTCCAAAAATGAGAGAACCTGGGCACTAACGTGTGGGGAGTCAAACGCAGTCCATCATGCGGACTCATCCTGGGACGCTGGATCAAACGGTCAACAATCTAGTGGTTCAAAGTAGGACAGCACATTAATGAGATTTTAAATGGAATTGGGTGTGGAACGGTCAAACGTACCCCATCGTGGGTCTTAATCAAACGGTCCAAAAATTAAAACCAAAGATCAGACGGCTGTGGTATCATCTTCAACAATGGAAGGTCAACAAAACCATCCCGCCGGAGCAAACACTCTAGTCATCTCCTTCCTTGTGTCCGGCCGCCGTGGTTCATGAAGCAACACACACAGAACTCAAAGCTTCACTGTTTCTCATGGATTTTATATTAAAATCACGCTAGAGATCACAAGGATCTCAAATCTGCCCTTAGAATTCACATACCATGCATAAATTTTCAAAATCGAAAGCAACAAGGTAAAGCATCAAAATCCAAAGTTCAAGGAAACCTAATAAAAACTGCCCAGGAATTGTCTATGTGTTGTGTAGACCACAAATCAAGCATTAGCTAAGCCTAAAGCCACACGGAATGTCCAAACCGAACCAGACAAAATTCAAGCCATCATCAAAAGTTGTCACCAAACAAAACAAGACATAGCCAGAAATGATCTATATAACTTGTAGATTACAAACCAACAAAAATGGCACAGAATGGCATCATGAAATGGGAGAAATTTTGAAAGGTAGCTTACCTAGTGGAGAGTCTCCACTGGGCCTTGAAACTATGCTGAAGCTTGATGAAAAGTGCTCAGAATCACTCCATGAACTTCAATAGAGGTGTTTGAATGCTCAATTTGGTCTAAAAATTGTTGAATCTGAGAAATCGTATTTTGAGTTTTCTCCACTTTCTTCAAATGTGTTATGACTTTTCTTGCACGAAAATGACCTAAATCTCATCCATTCTTCATCTGGGATATTTATGTGTTGGGTTTAGGATCAAATGGGGCTCCAATTCAAGCCATACAGCCCAATGCATAAATTCCATTTTCCTCACTTTCTCATATGGCCACACACATGTTTTGCCACTACACCAGCTTGAATTTTGGTTCAAATCCACTCCAAATCACCTGAGTTGATCAAAGGGCTAAGATTTAAGGCTTGATTTTGATCCTATGGTTGATTTCTATTTTGTTACTTCAAGAAGAAGAAACCATGAAAATGGCCAATTTTGAGACCCCAAATTTCCAATGTGAAAATGGCAATGCCTTTTAATCATTATTCGCAATTAAAAAATGCACAAACTTGCCTTGAAAAAGATCAAAATCAATTAATTCTCAATTTCTCATTTTAAGCCTCCTTTATGAAAAATTTAAACCCCAAATCTTCAATCCAAGCCCCTATAAGTTGAAGTACTTAAGTAGGTGAAATAGACCTATAATTTTATGACCTGTAACCTTACTTTCCCAAAATACCCCTGACTTCTAAACCTCATAACTTGAGTTCTACACATCAGATGAAATACTTCTAGTACAATTTGGAAAGCTAAGGTCAAGGCCTACAACTTTCATGTTGGCCAAAAGTTGAGAAGAAACATCCTTCTAGGTCAAAAATGGCTTGGAAGTTGGTTGACTTTTGTTGACCAAAATCACATCCCTCTGATGACCTGTAACTTGTCTGGATCATAACTTGAGTTCTATAAATCCAATCAAGGACTTCTAGTACTAACATTAAAGCTAAGAACATGCTATAAAAGTTCCATGTTGGCCAAAAATTGAGATGAGACTTGTATCTTGAGGTGGGTGGTCTTGAAGTGAGGCACTAAATATGGGATTTTACTCTGAGAACCCTAATTTAGTAACTTGTCACACACTTAACCCTTAATGAAATGAGCTTGAAATGATGTCTCATATGTCTTAGCACAACATCCCATGGCCATAAATACTTTGAATTGAGTTTTAATCTCCTTCTATTGCACAGTTGATTGAGGATTTGCCAGATTAAAACCATAATTGCAACACTTTCAACTGTGGCTTGTTCCACTTCCCACAACAATTTGAATAAGCTCCAAAATGACCCTCAAGGTACTCAATGAGCTCCCTCATCACCTTATATCCATAATCATGGCTTCACAAACCTCTGATGCTCTTCAGTTGGTTTCCAAGTTATGAGCTGACCCACACACATCCATCTATCCTTTCACAAGACAATGACCACTCCAAGATGTCCTGATGACCATTCAAGCTTGAGTAACAACCCTTGCTTAGGCTCAATGCTCTGAGAAGACCTCCCTTGTTATGCACAACCTCTTGATCCCCTGTAAAATGAAGTATGCTATGCAATGCAAATGCTAGAAGAAAATGAAATGAAACATAAACCAAGTTAAGAAAAGGTTGAGCAAATTTTGGGGTGCAACAGCTGCCCCTATTCAAACGACTTGGACCTGAATGAGTGAAAAGCGAACAGTTTTCACGCAATCAAGGTAAAAGACGGTTGAATACCAAAGAGCCCAGAAATTTGCCAACCGCAGGAAATCCGAATATAGCAAAACTGATCTCAAAGCCACCCTGTTGGGGAAAGAGAATACAAACATCAAAAGCGGCTCCATAGTCTGGATACCATATTGGAAAAAGTAACAATCCAAAATGCCGGAGTCTGGGTACTCCATAGAAAACGAAGCCTGAATGCTTGAAGTAACCGGAGCCTGAATGCTCAGAAACACAAATCTGAGTCTGGATACTCAATGATCGGAGCCTAACTGTTCAGTAATAAATCTGAGTATGGATACTCAAAAGCTGGAGCCTGGATGCTCAAAATGAAACTGAGTCTGGATACTCAAAAATTGGAGCCTGGGTGCTCAAAATGATCGGAGCCTGGATGATCGAAAACCCAAACTGGAGCCTGGACGCTTAAAGAACAAACCTGAGTCTGGATACTCAAAAACTGGAGCCTGGATGCTCAATGTAATTCGAAGCCTGGATGCTATATGCAATAAACCTGAGTCTGGATACTCGGTTAACAAATCTGAGTCTGGATACTCAATAACCTAAGCCTGGATGCTCAATGCCTGGAGCCTAGATGCTCTATGCAATAAACCTGAGTCTGGATACTTGGTAACCTGAGCCTGGATGCTCGACGCAATCTGAGCCTGGATGCTCTATGCAAATAACTTGAGTTTGAATACTCGGTTAACAAATATGAGTCTGGATACTCAATAACCTGAGCCTGGATGCTCAATGCCTGGAGCCTGGATGCTTGACGCAAGAAATATATTCATCAGGATCTGGATATCCTACGAGTTCAAGTCAAACGATGTTGCTGGGGAAAAAAATACAAGTTGTGGTCTGGATACCACATGGGCTGAGAAAAACAATAGGTGCCAAGGTCTGGATACCTCACGGTGATAGGAGATAACAACAATTACCGTGCTCTGGATATCACAAAGTATCAGATAAATTAACATGGTCTGGATACCATAACGGCCTTTACCGGAGCCTGGATACTCAACGGAGAAAGTACCAACAATGAGCATAAGCCATGGTTTGGATACCATAAGGCACAACACACTTGCTATGATCTGGATATCACAAATAAATTTGACCGGAGTCTGGATACTCAATGGATCAAGAGCATACCTGTTGGAAGAAACGCCGGAGTCTGGACACTCAATGGAACCGGCCGGAGTCTGGATACTCTACGGACAAAACAATATACCACTAATCGGGAACTCACCGGAATCTGGATATTCAATGGACAAAAGAATACAACCACAAAACTTTGCAAGGTCTGGATACCCAACTGACTTTACCGGAGTCTGAATACTCAACGGAGAAAGCAAAATAATATCAACCACCATGGTCTGGATACCACAATCATCTTTACCGGAGTCTGGATACTCGATGGAAAAAGGAAAACTTCATCAACTGGGAATGGGCCGGAGTTTGGATACTCAACGGGGAAAGGAGATCATCACTATACTTAACATGATCCACTTAGATCCGAAGATACTGCTGGGGTATAACATGAGCCGGGGTCTGAATATCGCGCGGGCTAAGAGAAATCACATGGTCTGGATACCAAAGGAGAAGATCAAACCTTCGAAGATACACCTGAAACAAAGAGATAACAACCTGGTCTATGTTTCACATGCAAATGTTTGAAAATGGCGTAATGCTCCATATGAAATGGAAATGCTACGCATTTGGGTAGATGATATGCACGCATGCAAATGCAACGGAACTGAAACAGCAAAGTAAATGTTGGAGAAGCAGAAACCATCCTGTCAGGAACAACAAACAAACCTGTGGGGAAAAGCTTACCCATGCCAATAAAAATTGGACTTACACCGAAACAAAAAGGCCTCGAAAGGCTCCCCAACCGGGGATAAAGTTCATACGAGAATAGGGAATCCAAACTCAACTGAGGATGCAGATCACTACTTGCTGAGGAAAGTGCCCGGGCTGACTCTCTGGAATATAAACTTTCTGAGGAACAGATAATTCACCGAGTACTTAAAACATCTAGGCTAAACAACCTAATTTACCTGATAGAGAACAACAACGCCTTGAACAGCCTTCCAAGACGCAACTCTCTAGGGGAACAAAGACCTAACTGCTGGAGGCTTCGGTCTGCACTACTAAGAACTGAGTTCCTACAATCAAACTGAATGAGAGGAAAAAGTATCGAGCCATTGCTGCGGAAAACATGGCACCTACTTCATGGGGATACGCCCGAATCTCGACTCGCTGGGAAGTAAACACATACTTGTACTCTGCGGAAGATTAAAAGTGCACTGGCAAACTGCCAAGGACATGCTAAACACTGCATGTAACTCTACTATGATAGAGATGCAACCTCAACTGCTGGAGAACAACACTGTTTAGGGGAACAGATGAATCCATCCATATTCATAAACCTTGCCCCAAGAGTAACAACCCTGCAAAAAACAAAAAGACAAAACGACCTACACAACAAGACTATCTTGGTCATCATCCGCGACATTGTTCAATTAATATCAGAGTTTTAGCAATTATTGGCCAAGGCCTCCAAGTTTATGTATGCAAGTTCATCAAAAAAATCGGGCGTTTTTTACAAACAAAACAGTGAAAGCATAAAAACAAAGCGTACAGACAAGTACTTAATAGTATATATTTATTGATAATCGGCCTGTGAATAGGAAAAGTTTTACAACAGATGCAACTCCTGAAAAGAGGAAGCTGCGCAAAACTATAAGTATGCATAAAAGCAAATACAAAAGTGTACATTTTAAACAAAACGTACAACAATGTCGGCAATGTGGCGCAGAAAAACACCACGAGTTGATTCCTCTATGACTCGCTTGACCCCGACGCTTTCCCGACGCTTCGTCTTCAGAAGAGATTGATTTGGATAAACAGCCCTCAGGTTCTCCCAATCCACTAAGCAATGAAGTTCATACGCAGACCACACTCATTTGCTTTTCACTCCCTAACTTTTGCCTGAACCGCCCTTTCGGGTTTTCGATTCACCGGGATACCCATTTTTGCCAAAGTCGCCTTTTCAGGTTTTCAACTTTGCGGGTTTACATCTTTTTTCAATTTTATCCCTAATTTTTGCCCGAACCTCTTTTCCTTTTTTATGGTTCGCCGGGATGCCCCATTTTTGCTTGGACTTTTCTTTTTGTCTCCAGCAAGTCTCTCTTAAGCAAAGTATTTTTTAACTGCGTCTGCGTTCACAGGGGATGCAAAGTCCTCACCGTCCATGGTAGATAATACTAAGGCTCCTCCTGAGAAAACCTTTCATACAACAAATGGACCTTCGTAGTTGGGAGCCCACTTGCCCCTGTGATCTGACTGTGGTGGGAGAATCTTTTTCAGCACAAGATCGCCTGTCTGAAAGCTTCGAGGGCGCACCTTCTTATCATAAGCTTTCTTCATCCGGCTCTGGTACAAACGACCATATGCAATTGATGCTAGCCTCTTTTCGTCCATCAAACTAAGTTGATTCAATATATTCTTGATCCATTCTGCCTCATCAAGTTTTACGTCAACTAAAACCCTTAAAGAAGGAATCTCAACCTTTAGCGGTAGGACAACTTCCATACCGTACACTAGTGAGAAAGGAGTTGCCCCGGTTGATGTGCGTACCGTCGTACGATAACCGTGCAAGGCGAAAGGTAAAATTTCATGCCAATCTTTATATGTGACAACCATCTTTTGCACTATCTTCTTAATGTTCTTGTTGGCCGCTTCAACAGCGCCATTCATCTTCGGCCAATAGGGCGATGAGTTGTGATGTTCAATTTTGAAATTCTGGCATAACTCTTTCATCATCTTATTGTTCAAATTCAAACCATTGTCAGTAATGATTCGCTCGGGGATTCCATATCTGCAGATGATGTCCTTCTTTATAAATCTTGCCAGCACTTGTTTGGTCACATTAGCATACGATGCTGCCTCTACCCACTTGGTGATATGATCGATAGCTACCAGGATAAAACGGTGTCCATTGGAAGCAGTGGGTTCGATTTTTCCAATCATATCGACGCCCCACATGGAGAACGGCCAAGGGGATGACATTACATTCAACAGGCACGGCGGCACATGAATCTTATCAGCATAAATCTGGCATTTATGGCATCTTTTCACGAATTTGAAACAATCCGACTCCATTGTTAGCCAAAAATAACTAGCTCATAGAATCTTTCGAGTCATGGCATATCCGCCGGCGTGCGTGCCGAAAATACCCTCGTGGACTTCTTCCATAAGCAAACTTGCTTCTTTTTCGTCCACACACCTGAGTAGTATCGGATCATGATTCCTCCTATACAGCACACCATCTGGGTTGAGGTAGAAGTTTCCAGACAATCTCCTAAGAGTTTTCTTATCCTGGGTCGATGCCCCTGGTGGATACTCTTGGTTCTTAAGGAAATTCTAGATGTCATGAAACCACTGTTTACCATCGGAAGCTCCCTCAATGGCAAATATGAAAGCGGGCCTGTCGAGGCGTGAGATAACAATCCTTGGAGCTTCATTCCAAAAATTGACCTTGTACATTGAAGACAGTGTAGCCAAAGCGTCTGCCATTTGATTCTCCGCTCTTGGCACATGGTGGAAGTCTATACGATCAAAAAACGGTAACAGTCTTCTTGCATAATCCTTGTAAGGGATCAGATTAGGCTGTCGAGTTTCCCATTCTCCTTCGATCTGATTAACAATTAGCGCTGAATCGCCATATACATCAAGATTCTTGATCCTCAGATCAATAGCTTCTTCCAAACCCATGATACATGCTTCGTACTCGGCCTCATTGTTGGTACAAGGGAAAATTAATCTGGAAGTGAAGGGAATATGCGTTCCATGAGGAGTTGTAATAATTGCCCCAATTCTATCACCATATGAATTAATTGCGCCATCGAATATCATCTGCCATTGAGATCCGCTCTCTGGTCCTTCAGCGGGTAATGGCTCATCACAATCTTTTGATTTCAAATACATAATGTCCTCATCAGGAAATTCAAATCTCATCGGCTGGTAATCATTAATTGGTTGTTCAGCAAGGTATTCTGACAGAACACTCCCTTTAATGGCTTTTTGGGAAATGTATTGGATGTCTTATTCTATCAATACCATTTGCCATCTGGAGATTCTACCAAAATGTGCCTGCTTCTCAAAGATATATTTAATCGGATCCATCTTCGAAATTAGAATGGTTGTATGATTGAGCATGTACTGTCTTAAACGTTTGGCCGCCCAAGCGAGTGCGCAACATGTTTTTTCAAGCATTGAGTAACATGACTCACAATCTGTGAACTTTTTACTCAAGTAATAAATCGCATGCTCCTTTCTCCCTGTCTCGTCGTGTTGACCAAGAACACAACATATACTATTCTCCAGAACCATTAAATACATGATTAATGGTCTTCCAGCGAGTAGAGGTATCAGTATCGGAGATTCCTGCAAGTATTGTTTTATCTTTTCGAATGCTCTTTGACAATTTTCATTCCAAACAACCGCCTGATCTTTCTTTAACAGTTTAAACATTGGTTTTCATGTGGCTGTTAGATGAGAGATGAACCGAGCGATGTAATTCAACCTCCCTAAGAAGCCACAAACTTCTTTTTCAGTCGTTGGCGCTGGCATTTCTTGAATAGCTCTTATTTTTTCAAGATCTACCTCGACTCCTTTTCTGCTGACAATAAACCCCAATAGCTTTCTAGACCGAACTCCGAAAGTGCACTTATTTGAATTCAACCTCAATTTGAACTTCCTCAACCTCTCAAACAGCTTCAATAGATTGATCAGATGCTCTTCCTCCGTCTGGGACTTTGCAATCATGTCATCAACATAAACCTCGATCTCATGATGAATCATATCATGAAACAAAGTCACCATTTCCCGCTGATAAGTTGCCCCTGCATTTTTCAACCCAAACGGAATCACCTTATAGTAAAATGTTCCCCACGGTGTAATAAATGTTGTTTTCTCCATGTCTTCCGGTGCCATTTTTATCTGATTATAATCGGAGAAGCCATCCATGAAGGAAAACACCGAGAATTGAGTCGTATTGTCGACCAATACGTCAATGTGGGGGGGGGGGGGGGGGGGAATCATCCTTTGGGCTCACCCTATTCAAGTCTATATAATCAACGCACATCCGTACCTTACCTTCCTTATTAGGTACAGGTACAATGTTGGCGACCCACGGAGGGTAAGTTGTCACGGCTAAAAATCCAGCGTCCAACTGCTTTTGAACTCCTTCTTTGATTTTTACCGCCATGTCTGGTCTCGTCCTCCTAAGCTTCTGCTTGACAGGTGGACATTCCTCCCGAAGTGGCAATCGATGAACCACAATGTCAATATCATGTTCGGGCATATCTTCGTAGGACCAAGCAAAGATATCATTGTACTCTCGAAGCATCTCTATCAACCTTTGCTTGATGTCCTCTTGCAATGCATCCCCTATCCTGACATTTCTAACAACCTCTTCAGAACCCAAGTTGACGATCTCAATCTCTTCTTCATGAGGCAGAATGACATTTTCTTCTTGTTTTAAGAGTCTAGCTAGCTCTTCGGGCAAGTCTTCATCCTCATCAATCTCTTCTTCAGCTTGGAATATCGGGTTATCAAAGTCGAAACGAGTCATAGAAGATTCTTGGTCGGTGTCATCTGCAATGATATGAAACCTGCAATGAAAATGGTTAAGTGCTTCAAATGATATGCAAACAAACACATTGCCATTTTATTGTTAAAAATAAAAACAAGAAAAACAGATATCTCAAAATTTGAATGGAAAAACGCCCTTTGATTAATAATGAAACAATATTCAAACATAAACAATACCAACCCTGAAATAACAAACCACTACGCTCCGGGTAGAACATAGGGTCGTACAATAATTGAAAAACAAAGCATTACTGTTCATTGGTCACTTGGACAAATCCCTCAATGGACCAGTTGCATAAACACTGTCCTGGAATGCATGGCTTGATCCAGGCATCCATATCGCAGTCACTGTCTCCAACTTCATCATCAGAAATGGCATTAAGCTGCTCGAAGAAGACACCTCCGCTAGTAAACCTGATCGGCCCCCTGAACTTTGGCGTTCTTTGTGAAGACGATGGGTGATACCCCAGACCGAACTTGTCTTGCTTCTGAGGGATATCAATCACCTGCCCCCATCCTTGGGCTGAGCCAACTTGCACCACAGCCAGCGCTTCTTCGAAAGAAGACATAGCCACCTCAGGCTCTTTTCTCACCACTGGCACCTTATCCTTTAACTGAACGATTTCAAACGCTTGACACAGGGTCTCATGAATTTCCCCATCTACCTCAACATACTTGAAAGAAGACAGGTGACTAACCATGATGTCCTCTTCTCCACATATTGTTACCACACTGCCACCGACCTTGTATTTTAGCTTCTGATGCAGAGTCGATGTAACAGCCCCAACTGAGTGGATCCATGGTCTTCCTAACAAACAGCTATAAGCGGGCTGAATGTCCATGATATAAAATACAGCGTCGAAAACTTCTGGGCCCACTTGGATAGGCAAAGTCAGCTCACCGAAGATAGACCTCCGAGTACCATCGAAAGCACGTACAACCAAATCACTGGGTGTACAAGTAATTCCTCGAGTATCTAGCTTCATAAGTGCCTTCTTTGGAAACACATTCAAAGATGACCCTGTGTCAACAAGGACATGAGACATAACCGCTCCTCTACATTCAACAGAAATGTGCAGCGCACAATTGTTGTTTCTGCCCCTTGGCGTTAAGTCTAGATCTGTAAATCCAAGGCCATTTCTCGCGTTTACATGCCCGACGACCCCTTCAAGTTGGTTCACTGATATTTCCTGAGGCACAAAAGCGGTACTCAATACTTTCATCAATGCATTTCTGTGAGCTTCGGAACTCAACAACAGCGATAATTTTAAAATTTTGGAAGGTGTCTGTTGCAAGTGCTCGACTATCTTGTAGTTGCTTTTGTGTATCAGCCTCATGACTTCCTCCACATCATTCTCCAAAGATCCTTTTTCACCAGACTAGGAAGTTTCTTCTATTACCATCTTACCCTTCCCTCTATCTGCTTTTTCAGCCACCAACTCGGGCGATGCAAAGACTCTGCCGCTTCGGGTAATTGCCCCTGCTCCCACAACATTCTCTGCTGACTCCACCGGAAAACTTTTCAAATCTATCTTTTGACCATTACAATACACCTCGGCCCCGTAATTCCACGGGATGGCTTTGGTGCTTTCATAAGGCACAGGTCCTGCTTTGGTAATAGTGATTGTTGGTGGCCTAGGAGGCGCTGAAATAGTTATAGTCTTATATGGGATCGAGATCATAGAGACCTCATTCCTCTCCTCATTTACTTCTTCAACAGGTTTCTTTTCTACGGTCCGCTCAAACTGCAACGTCCCCTCGTCTATCATTCCTTGGATACACCTTCTTAGATTAACGTATTCCTCAGGATGATTTAAGCAATCAACACAGTCCTCATTGCAGCCTGGGAATACATCTCCTCCCAGTAATTTATCTTTCACAAACTTCAATGGAGTTTTCAGTTCATTCACATCCATTATCAAGTCTAAATCCTGCTCCACCAGAATAGCACGAACCCAAGCCTGCCCATGGTTTGGCATAGGGTTCTGCACGACGTTAGGTGCATCATGAGAAAAATTTATTGCTTTACTGTCAATGAGATCTTGCAGCTTGTGTTTAAAAGCCTTGCAATCGTCAATAGAGTGACCAGGCGCCCCAGAGTGAAATTCGCAACGTGCATTTGCGTCATAGCCGGGTGGGGGATCACCTGTCAAAGGAGCAAGGGTCCTTTTCTGAATCAGTTGCAGCTATAATAAAGTCTGAAGCACCTGAAAGTAGGGCATCGGTGGAGTGTCAAATACTCTATTCGGCTTGGCCCTGTCAGGATACCTCTTATATCCTTGCTGGTTTTGCTGTTGTGGCTGATACTGTCTTTACTGTTGTTGTTGTTGTGGTCATTGTTGTTGTGGCACAGGAATAGTGACACTGGCCATTTGCTGTTGGCGATATTGGTTTTGTGGCTGACCCCTTCCTCTTCCTCTAGAACTTGTCACTGAACTAACTTCACCTTCACGCTTCTTGTTTCCAAATATCTTTTTTCCTCCTCCTCCAGCTGAGGGTACCTCTCCCGCCTGAATCTTTCCAAGCTTGATGTCGTTCTTCACCCTTTCACCGGTGATTATCAAATCTGAGAAACTTCCGGACATACTGCTTATCAGTTTTTCATAATACAACCCCGGTAAAGTAGCAACAAACATGTCGATGAGATCCCTTTCTACCATGGGTGGCTGCACTCTAGCAGCAAGCTCTCGCCACCTCTGAGCGTATTCTTTAAAGCATTCGTTATTTCTTTGTGAAAGATTCTGCAGCTGGACTCTATTCGGTGCAAGGTCACTATTGTATTGGTTGTGCCTTACAAAAGCTTCGGCTAGTTCTTTCCAGCTGCGGACGTTAGTGGGCTCCATCCCCATGTACCACTCCAGAGAGGGGCCAGACAGGCTATCCTGGAAAAAGTGCATCAAGAGTTTTTCATCGTCCGAGTACGCGGACATCTTTCTGTAGTACGAGCGCAGGTGAACCCTCGGGCAAGTAGTTCCTTTGTACTTATCGAATTCAGGCACTTTGAATTTGTGAGGCACTCTCAAGCCTGGGATCAGCCCCAAGTTAGACATATCTAGCCCCATGGAATTCTGGCATTCAAGGGATTTCATCTTTTCTTCAATCAATTGAATCCTTCTATCAGCCTCAGAAGATCCTACAACATTTACAAACCTTGGAGTGAATACATCTTCCTGTTTGTCTTCATTCCATGTGTGGTCCAAACTACCATGTATGGCACCTGTAGTATCAAGACCAAAGCCATGGCCATTTCTGTTACCGTTTCCATCATTGGCAAAACCAGCATTAAAACCTGTCTCGTTTCCATCACCAGCACCATGACCACCCCCTCCAGCAATAGGGATGACTAAAGTTGGTATTTAATTGCCCGCCCGAGGAGTTTCATGGTGAGGAGGGTTAGAAGCAGTCCCACCATGTAGCACGCCATCACTATCAACGCGCGTAATCAGAGGTTGCACCAAAGTCTGAAGTTGAGCCTGCCCACTAGCAACCCCTTGCATCATCTCCATCAGTTGTGCAATATGATCCCTCATCTCTTGCATTTCCACTTACATTTGATCCATCAGCCTTTTCTGGTTTCCTCTAGTACCGTAGCGGTGAGTTATCTGATCTGCAATCCTGAAACACTAGTGGCACAAGAAACAAGAATAAGGTTAACGGTTCCGATGCACATGCAAATGCGAGAAACATGCTAAAATGCAAACATGTATATATGAAAACAAGGGAATTTCCCCCGTGATTCTAGCTTCGGAATGACAACCAAGACAACGGAGCCCCACAGACAAGCATAGGATAAAACTCCTCATATATACAAACATAAGCCCATAGGCAAAGTATAAACAACAAATAAGTACAATCAAAAAAGGACCTCAACCAACAGGTCTGGTGATGGTCCATACAAAAGTCTACGCTACAGAATACAAAGAAATAAATCAAACTGGATGGCGAGACTAGAAATCCTTCAATAATGCCTGTGTATCCGGATGGTCTGGCCTAGTGAGAAAACCACGTATGAGCAACTCCTGCTGACTGATAGTGGACTGAAGATCCTCGACCGAGTCCTCCTTCCCTACAACCTCCTCAAGTCTACGCCTCTTAGCACTAGCTTCCTCTCTATGCTCCTCCAAGGTTGCAAGCGCTTCATATAGTTTGCAATATGCGCCTTTGAGATCTCATCATCTTCCTTTGAGATCTCCTCATCTTTAGCTTCGAGCTGGGTCTTCTGTTTGACGATATACGCCTTCAACATGTCCTTACGCTGCTTGCTGGTGGACATGGCAGCGTTCCATTGAGCCTCAAACTTAGAAATCCGTAAATAGGCTTTGTTCAACTCTTCCTTCTTCGTGGCAAGAACACCGTAAGAAGCATTCAAATCCTGGCCTGTGCGCTCTCTATCCTTAGTCTCCTTAGTTAAATCTGTTCCCAACTTGTTCACCAATTCAGTTTGTTTTTTCAAAGAATACTTTGCTTCGTTCCTTTCACTTCTGAGTTGAGCCATCTCCCTCTCTAACTCTTCGTTTGCCTTCTGCAACTCTTCTTTTTCACGACATACCTTATTATACCTTTGGATGTCCACTGTAGTAGGCTCGTCAATCACGGGTGGGTAAACAGGCTCCACTGGAGGATATGGCATTAAGAACTTATTGGCCCTCTCATGAATCCAAGCCACATAGGGGTCATAGTCCTGACTGTTGCTCTTCCCTAGTAATGCTTTGCCTCTCCTATGAATACTTCGCCAAGCACGTTCAAGTCTGATCAAATCATCACCCTCTAACAAACCCATGAGATACAGAGATTCCTGTATCTCTTCTTCTTTTGGAGCGTCCCTGAGAGCATATTCGAACTGTCGTACCAACAGAGAAGGGTTATAGTTGACGCACCCTTTCCTTCCGACCAGGGGTATGTTAGGAAAACCGCCACAACTATAAATAATGTCTATGCTAAGCATGTCTCTATCAAACCAGATAATATCCTTAGCAGTCAAGCCCATCATACTCTCAGACCAATCTGAGGTAGCAACAGTGCTCACAAACTGACCAATCTTAGGTATGTGGCTCATCAACCACCTATAAAGCAAAGGAACACAACATGAGACGTTCTTCCCCCTTCGGTTTTCATTCTTGTGGTGCACAAAATGATAAACGTCTCCTAAGAGTGTAGGGACCGGGTTCCCTGAGGCTAACAGGTAAAAAGCATCCACGTCTACGAAATCAGGCATGTTTGGAAACAAAACAATACCATAAATGCAAAGTGCCAGGATAACACTAAACACAATCCAACAGCCATTCTTAGTGAACTTCTGAGCTTTCTCAACAAGAAATGGTAACAGAAAACCGTAAGTTCCTTTCCTCTCAACTAGTTTCCCCTTTAACTATGTAGCGTCCAACTGTAATATGGCAGCAAGCACAGTCAGATCAGGCTTCGCATCTGTGTGGACAAAAGGCATCTGATCACGGATAGACACTCCCAACACATCTGAATACTCTTCCAAAGTAGGCGCCAAAACAAAATCCGGAAAGACGAAACATCTCAACTGGGCATCATAAAACTGCAAGAGAGTGTACACACCACTGGTCTCAAGGATGAGGGTTTACAAACACATCTGGCCAATCTCCCATAATCTTGTCTAAACTGCTCCATCACACTCTCTTCAGCCATAACAATCAGACTACTCAAAGAACTGACATCCGGAGTAGGAAACTTGTAAGTAACTGTCCTTTTCAAGGGCTCCATGTCGAAGAACAGAACCACTAGAATCAGGAGGGAAATATACACCTGCAATCATAAATACATGTTAATGAAAAGATGCAAATGAAAATGCAAATGCAAATGCAATGCAACATAGGATCAAGCTTGTTGTGTTGTAGCTTGAGAAGAGCCGACACTTTGCTTTAGTACTGATAAATCACTTACATAAGAACCCATTGGTACCATGAACATAGGTTCACACTGTCAAGAACTGGGTAGTTTGGCGGTCAAAGTTTCCTGCATAACCCACCCACTCACAGGTATGGACCTATCCACTGACAAGGTTCGGCATCCTATGCGTTCATCAGCGTCACAGACTTTCAAGAAATGATGATACGTTCACCATTTCTGGTTTGGCATCATCATCCCTTGAAGAGGCCTCACTTAGCTGAATCCCAAATGATCGGTCCCCAGAGTCGACAACCCTTAAATCTAAATTCCAGTCGGATCCTAAGGATCGGAAAGGAACTCGTCAAAGAGAATCTCGTCTGAGTGTGAATTTCGCAGGGAACTGTGTCTGCTAAGCAAACACGTACACCCACTAATCTCCACTACTAATACTAGGTTTGTACTCAAGCCCAGGTCCGGCTTCTCACTCAATGGAACTACCCTCCCCACAGCACAACAAGTATGATATAATGCGGAAAGTAAAATGCGAGAATAAATAAACATAAAGCACATATATACACACACCCAAAGAAAACACAAAAGCGCTAGGATTAACTCGCATAGTGGATGTTCCTGTCCCCAGCAGAGTCACCAGCTGTCGCTACTGCGAAAAACAACCGGCGGAAAAAACAGAAGAGTCGCCACTTTCATTATTTATCCCAAAGAGAGGGAAAGGAAACGATCGCAAAAACCTAAAGGAAAAGGGAAAGACAAGGCCATCGCAACCATGTCTGGGTTCGGGAGTCGGTTACGCAAGGGGAAGGTTTGAGCACCCCTCACGTCCGTCGTACTCGACAGAATCCACGCTTGTGTTGTCTAGCTAAAAGGGTGTGTAAACTATCTACGCTAAAGGCTTAAGGATAAAAGAAAAAGAAAAGAGAAACTGACTCGGCAGAGCATCGCCACTTTGTGCCTACGTACTCCCTCGTGCAATGGGAAAGTCAGAGTCAACGTAGTTCGCCTAACTGCGACCAAAGAAGGGGGGTAGGTTGCTCGCCGAGACATCGCGTCTCGTGCCTACGTACCTTCGTCTGGTATGAAAGATCAAAGCAAACGTAGTTCGAGCTTATGAGAACACAGGCTGTTCAAAAGTTTAACCCGAGTAGGGATAACAGACAGTTCTAGCAGTTGGTGTATGCGACTCGACCATTGGAGACTTAGGCGTTACCGTTTGCGATAGGACTGAAAGTTAACGACACTCTTGCTTATGAAAAAGGTATTTCTGATTAATATCCCGAAGGATGAAAAGGTTTGAAGTGTTTTTGTGTTTTTTAAAGAAGAAGTCTTTTGAATTTGAGTGTTCATAACGTATGTTATAACAAAGTCTAAAACCTAGGATCGAATGCGTTGCATATCATCCTAAGGACGTATACTAAACACTCTAGGCAATTGAGAGGTAACCACTCAATCACCATTTACCAATTACAAGGCTCATGGCACAACACTCATTATATTTATTAAGTGAATTGAAGTTGTTTGAAAATGGGAAGAGAAAGGGGACAAACTAAGGGGGACTAAACCAAACCCTAAAAGTTATCATGCAAAGTGCACCTAAAGTTGAGTTTGAAAGGGAAATACCTAATGTTACCATGCATGGTTAGAACCCTAATGTCTATCATAACCTCTCTTGAACAAGAGAGGTTAGAAATCCTAAGGGAAGGAAGATAAAGGAAGAAGAAAGAAACTTGCATAAGAATGCAAACATGAAATGCAAACATGGAAGGCAAAGATGCAATGCAAGTGAGGGAAGAAATATGTATGGGGATGGAGCCTCCACAAGCTCATCTCAACCTCAAGCCATAGTATGAATAAATGCAAGAGAAGAGGAGAAGAAGATGCATAAAAACAAGTAACAAAAACAATGAGAAAAAGTCCTCATGGATTCACTACTTTAGGCAAGCTTCAAGTTCCTCCTAAGGAGGGACCAAGCAACCTTAAGTAGTATTGCAAAGTCATTGGACATAATAGGGGATGAGGAGAGAATGCACAAATGCAAAAACAAACACATCACAAGAGAAAGCGCGCATACAAGTCAAGACTTAAGTCACATAAGCAAAAGACAATCACACAATGTAAACATGAAATTGAAAAGGCATGAAAAATGGCAAACAGCCCCTAAAAATACCAAATAAAATCTCATTGGACCCCCAAGGTGTTATAAACTAGGGGTCCAAATTAGAGATCAAAACTCAAAGGCAAGCTACCTCAATTGAAGGCAAACACACAAGGTATGCCCTAAACCAGGGCAAAAGGAAGGGGTCACAAAACAAAACCAAAACACTAAGCAAGACTTGATAAAAAACAGAAATAAAAATATGCAAAAATCATTCAACATGTTAGTGCAATGCTCAAAAGTTTTCATGCAAAAATAAGGAGTTTACACCTAGAAATAAAATCTAGAGAAAGCAATGCTACAATTTAAATCAAATAAAACATTCCTAATATTTAATTCCTTTTTTAAATGAAAATAAACTAAAAAAAGTAAAATAAAAATATTATAAAATAAAACAAAAGTCAAAGTGTCTAAAAACATTTTTTTGTGAATTTAAATAATTGGGGAATTAATTATAAGAAATTAAATTGTAACATGAAAATAAAACAAAAAAGGAAATGAAAATAAAAAAGAATAACAAGGCTGGGGTGTAAAAAGCAAGAGAGGTTAGTTGAAATATTGGACTGGGCCACAGGGGGAGGTGCGAACAGCATAACGTGTGCAGGCCCACAAAACAAATTTCAAAAATGAGAAAACCTGGGCACTCACGTGTGGGGCGTCAAACGCAGTCCATCATGAGGACTCATCCTAGGACGTTGGATCAAACGGTCAACAATCAAGTGGTTCAAAACAGGACAGCACATTATTGAGTTTTTAAATGGAATTGGGTGTGGAACGGTCAAACGTCCCCATCGTGGGTCTTAATCAAATGGCCCAAAAATTAAAACCAAAGATCAGGCGGCTATGGTATCATCTTGAACAATGGAAGGTCAACAAAACCAGCCCGCCGGAGCAAACACTCTGGTCATCTCCTTCCTTGCGTCCGGCCGCCGTGGTTCATGAAGCAACACACACAAAACTCAAAACTTCACCATTTCTCATGGATTTTATATCAAAATCACGCTAGAGATCACAAGGATCTCAAATCCGCCCTTAGAATTCACATACCACACATAAATTTTCAAAACCGAAAGCAACAGGGTAAAGCATCAAAATCCAAAGTTCAAGGAAACTTAATAAAAACTGCCCAGAAATTGTCTATGTGTTGTGTAGACCACAAATCAAGCATTAGCTAAGCCTAAAGCCACATGGAATGTCCAAACCGAACCAAACAAAATTCAAGCCATCATCAAAAATTGTCACCAAACAAAACAAGACATAGCCAGAAATAATCTATACAACTTGTAGATTACAAACCAACAAAAAAGGCACAGAATGGCATCATGAAATGGGAGAAATTTTGAAAGGTAGCTTACCTAGTGGAGGGCCTCCACTGGGCCTTGAAACTATGCTGAAGCTTGATGAAAAGTGCTTAGAATCACTCCATGAACTTCAATAGAGGTGTTTGAATGCTCAATTTGGTCTGAAAATGGTTGAATCTGAGAAATCGTATTTTGAGTTTACTCCACTTTCTTCAAAAGTGTTCTGGCTTTTCTTGCATGAAAATGACCTAAATCTCATCCATTCTTCATCTGGGATATTTATGTGTTGGGTCTAGGATCAAATGGGGCTCCAATTCAAGCCATACAACCCAATGCACAAATTCCATTTTCCTCACTTTCTCACATGGCCACACGCATGTTTTGCCACTACACCAACTTGAATTTTGGTTCAAATCCACTCCAAATCACCTGAGTTGATCAAAGGGCTAAGATTTGAGGCTTGATTTTGATCCTATGGTTGATTTCCATTTTGTTACTTCAAGAAGAAAAAACCATGAAAATGACCAATTTTGAGACCCCAAATTTCCAATGTGAATATGGAAATGCCTTTGAATCATTATTTGCAATTAGAAAATGCACAAACTTGCCATGAAAAAGTTCAAAATCAATTAATTCTCAATTTTATCATTTTAAGCCTCCTTTATGAAAAATTCAAACCCCAAATCTTCAATCCAAGCCCCTACCATGACAATAGATGATTCGATAATGCAAATGGTCTCATTTGGAGCAAGTTTCATGTTGAAAAGATTTCCATTTGAAGTACTTAAGTTGGTGAAATGGACCTATAATTTTATGACCTGTAATCTTACTTTCCCAAAATACCCTTTACTTGTAAACCTCATAACTTGAGTTCTACACATCAGATGAAAGACTTCTAGTACAATTTGGAAAGTAAAGATCAAGACCTACAACTTTCATGTTGGCTAAAAGTTAAGGAGAAACATCCTTGTAGGTCAAAAATGGCTTGGAAGTTGGTTGACTTTTATTGACTAAAACCACATCCCTCTGATGTCCTGTAACTTGTCTGGATCATAACTTGAGTTCTATAAATCCAATCTAGGACTTCTATAACTCAAATTAAATCTAAGAACATGCTCTACAAGTTCCATGTTGGCCAAAAATTGAGATGAGACTTGTATCTTGAGGTGGGTAGCCTTGAAGTCAGGCACTAAATAGGGGATTTTACCCTGAGAACCCTAATTTAGTAACTTCTCACACACTTAACCCTTAATTAAATAAGCTTGAAATGATGTCTCATATGTCTTAACACAACATCTCATGGACATAGAGACTTTGAATTGAGTTTTAATCTCCTTATATTGCACAGTTGATTGAGGATTTGCCAGATAAAAACCCTAATTGCAACACTTTCAACTGTGGCTTGTTCCACTTCACACAACAACTTGAATAAGCTCCAAAATGACCCTCAAGGAACTCGATGAGCTCCCTCATCACCTTATATCCATAACCATGGATTCACAAACCTCTGATGCTCTTCATTTGGACTCCAAGTTAGGAGTTGACCCACACACATCCATCTATCCTTTCACAAGACAATGACCACTCCAAGATGTCCTAATGACCATTCAAGCTTGAGTAACAACCCTTGCTTAGGCTCAATGCTCGGATAAGACCTCCCTTGTTATGCACAACCTCTTGATCCCCTGTAAAATGAAGTATGCTATGCAATGCAAATGCTAGAACAAATGAAATGAAACGTAAACCAAGTTAAGAAAAGGTTGAACAAATTTTGGGGTGCAACAGGCATGATTGAAGCACCAAACTAATTGAATTAAAGAGGTGTATTGGTTATGTAATTCAGCTAATGAGTTAGTTAAGAAAGTTGTTAGAGAGTTAGTTTTCTGTTATAAATACATTGGCCTATGCTGTTAGTATATAGTTGCTGCAAATTGTAAAACACATACATTGAATATACCCTATATTCATCATCTTGTTTTAACCAACATCAAACCTTTTCATAACTGCATCTTCTCCAATTGTTTTGGCATTGAGTATGTTAAGTTCTATCAATATTCATATCCATCCTTTTATCACTATAATTCAAAAGTTTTTCTATCATACAAATAACTAGTGCAAGTATACTTGTAATTTATAAGTTTTTTAAAGGCAAATTAGTATATTGGTATATATATATATATATATATATATATATATATATATATATATATATATATATATATATATATATATATATATATATATATATATATATATATATATATATATATATATATATATATATATATATATATATATATATATATATATATATAATGGAAGAAAAAGTAATCAATCAAGAGACGGAACATTGAAAAAAAACTCCAAAGCACAAAAAGTATTCGGAATAGAAAAATATAATAAAAGAAAATAAGGAAACACAACAAAAAGAAACCCTCAACACTAATGGAAACAAGACCCACCGACAAACCACCAAGATCACCAAAACACCAAAAACCAAAGAAAACAGAAATCAACATAGGTCAAACAAATATAATATGTAATAGAATGAAATAAAATTCATTAAAAAAATTTTAAAAATAATTATAAAAAAAATCATAAAGTCCTTCTAATTACTAAATAAATAATCAAGAAAATTATAGAATGTCACAAATGAAATAAAAAGCATATGGTTTTTTTTAGAATTTTTAAAGTTAGAAAACTATTTTTAACTAATTAAAACAAAGCAAAAAGGGGAAATAAAAAAAATTCAAATATTAAAAATGAAATCTCAAAAAAAATAAAATTAGGTAAAAAAATAAAAAACAATTTTAGAAATTATTTTTCGATTTTTTAAAATTAAAATGGATTTAATATGAATTTTTAAATGAAAATCAATTTAAAATGAAAATAGAAAAAGAAAAAATAAATCAGAAAAAAGGAGAAGCGCTGGATCCATCTCACTAATCTGATTTGGCAGATCTAATGGTCCAAAGGTGGATGCTCAGAGTGGAAATTTCTTGGAAAAACACATTGCATCAAATTCGAAAATAGCCACTCAAAACATTTCACGCGGCAAGAACGAAATTGTTTGGATACCAATGGAGCTTGCTCCGGCCAGCTTCTTTGTTTAATCTTCATCGGAGATTCATCAAATAGTAACAGTAGGTCATGAAACCTATATTAATTGAATCCATTTAGTGGCATCAACTCAGCCATGTCCTCAAACTTCATTTATTTGAAGTGAGGAACGAGAATTTTGCAGAAACTTAACACGATAACAACACGTAAAACCCAACAATACGAAAATCAAATTCATCAATTAAACAAAATCGAGGATCCAGAAACCATTAGCAAGTCAAGTACTACATTGTGGTAACTTAGTTTAAGTAAATGGATGCTTCTAACTACCTGAACGAAGATGTGATTGAAAGAGTAGATTAGAAAAGTTGGTTGAGGAGTTTCAAAGCATCTCAGACCTTGATTCTTGTTCCCTTAACTTTAGAGAAGAATGATGAAAAGATTGGACGTGGTAGATTGTGTTGAGAAAACTTTAAAATATGAAAGAAAAATCTCACAAGTTAAAGGTTCAGGTGTGAAATAGGAAAGATGTTTTTGGCTCTCAAAAGCTTATAAATGAATGATGTGAGGTCCTCTATTTATATGAGGAGTGAGTGATATCACACATGTGAAGTTTTGATCAGAATTAATGTGAAATCAAGTTTGCATCGTTAGTGAAAAAGTTTGACTTCATGTGCATCAAAACTCCATTAAAGTTACATTTTATAATTCATTTAATTTCTGGAAACTTGATAAAACATGTTTAGATGGAAAACACGTGGTAATTTGATCATTAGAGTGAGTTTTGGTTGAGTAAAATTTTTGACCAAAATAGAAATTGTAGTTCCAAACACCTAACTTCGAACCACCATGAAATCTTGTACACTCCACCTTTATGGCTCATTATTCTTGCAATTAGCTCAAATCATAACAAAGAGTACAATGTGAAAAAAAGTATTGATTTGGACATTTGAGCAAAAATTTATGACTTTGTGATGTTGGTACAAAAATCTGGCTATGAGGTCACGAAAATTCTAAGTCTAAAATGTCTGAAAATGACCTATAATGTATCAATGAATCTCATGACCTTCCAAGCATAATTAGCTTTTGAAACACGAACAAACTTATAGAGGATATCATAAATGATATTGTGCAAACAGAACCAGCCTCAAATGTTGAAAGATGAAGAAGTTATGATCATTGAAATTTGAGAAAAAATCACTTGAAAATAGGTCAAAATTTCACTAACTCCACAAATGACGTATAATGTATTCAAACCTTTAATGATCCTCCAAGAAAAATTGGATATTTTCATGTAAAGATAAGTTTAAGAGGATGTTGAGAAGTTTCATATGAATAAAGAAGCATTAAAAAATGTTGTGAATTATAGGAGTTGTGACCTTTCGAACTTTGACTTGCAATGTTGACTTTTTAGGTCAAACCACTTTGAATCAACTTGTGATCTTGGTCTTTTCTTGAATTTCAATGTATATGGAGGATAATATAAACTTAAAATAATGCGCCTTTGAATGTCCTTTGATTAAATTGACCAAAGCTTGAGGTAATTTGTTGATGAAGGCATGGATATAAACACAGGAACCTTTAACTTTACTTGAAGAACAAGCTACTAAACCTTGAGGTATCTTTGATCAAAAATGAAATTGAATGATGCTTGAGGTCAATAAATTTTAGATTAGATGCCATGATTTAATGATATTACCCTTGAGAATCAATGGTTGAATACACTTTGACCTTGAGAAGGCAAACTCGAGCTGAGGGAGTGATGCTTGGTGCTCTCGATCCAAAACCCTGTCTTGCAAAGAAACAAAAGGGGAGAAGCATACTTTTTGATGTTTTATTATTTATTAGTGAAACATATATCATATAAACACAAATAAAGAGATACAAATAAAGGTGCTTGGTGATCTCTGTAAAAACAAACCCAATGATGAGAGGGTTAGAGGAGAACCAAGTTTGTGTTCTTGTTGCATTGTAAAGATGTAAATGAAGTGGGATCTTAGGGTTAAAAATTAGGGTATGACAGATGCCCATATTTAAGTTTCTTCTATTCAGAGATATGAAGATTGTCATCTTTGTCTCGACGAGATAGAAGTGACTTAAGTACAGAATACCTAATTTTTGGCCCTAAGATATCGCAAAATGCTTATGACATGGTATGATATGAATGCAAACACATAACTCAGTGGAAAAAAGATGCCACAAGACAAATAACTGCTGGAGAAAGTTAGCAGAGGAGAAAGAAACACTGCACGAGATAAACAAAAAATAGATCCAGCTAGGGAACATAACAAAAGATGGTAAAAGTGGGTAGGTGAAGCCATGACTTAAAAATGCGAGAGATAAAGATGAAAAAGGGTATGGACTCCACTGGAGAATCTCACAGTCATTGCTCTATTGGGGAAGGAATATTTGATAGACAAAGATTAACAGGATAATAGACAAGCTTCACAAAAGATATCCACTTGCTGGTAACAGACAACCTTCACAATGGATAATCACTCGCTGAAGATAAACAAAGACTCTATCAGGGATACTCAAAAGAGATGCGAGAAGGTTAGATTGCACAACAAACTTCTCAAATAAAGAGACAACCATCTGCTAGAAATGAAAGATTCACTAGATTGCACCAGGATTCTCATAAACACCTATCAAATAACGAACCAAGTTGAATGATAATAAGCTTCCATAATAAGGATAGGGCTCAACTTCTTTTTTAATCAAGTCTCAAACTTGAAAAAGGACCAAATACAAGTTGTCTCCGCTAAAGGAACTTCCGCTAGCTAGGAATTATGAATCAATAACTCTACTAGGGATCTTCAAAAGAGATACCAGAAGGTTAGATTGCACAACAAACTTCTCAAATAAAGAGACAACATTTTTTTTATGATGAGAAATATTTCACAATAAACTTCTCTGTCAGGAACACCAGAGAGATGCCATTTAATGGAAAAATTAGTGGATTCGTAATAGGCATCTCAAATAAAGCGATGCCTCTTATTCAAACAATGAGTCCAGGGCTTCACTCGATCGGATGAGAATCAATGAGTTCACAATAATGGAGACACTCTAATAGAGAGACTATACACACTCTGTGTGGATAACAGTACTAGATAATGGATAAAAAACACCAAGAAATGCAAGATGAATATGAATTGGCATGAATGAATGTATGTATGTATGTATGCTAACAAAACAAACACAAAGATAAATTGGGGACGACCAATCACTACAATACAACCGAATACTCGACTAAATCTCAACACTAATGAAAGATAACCTGCTAGGAGTTTCAGCTGGAGATAAATAAGATCCATCAAAAGAACAAAATCTTTCTACAAGGCTCATATCTCTAAGGAGAGAGAGGATATGGCTTGGCGAGAAACCCACTATTCAATCTTCTATTACTAGTAATCCACTAAAGGGAATAATAATATGAACTCTGTTGGGGAGATTGAAAGATCTACTGGGGAAACACAATAACCTAAATCTTCCCGACTCTTCTCGGGGATAAACAAAATTCATATGAACTCCATTGGGGGATGAATCTTCCAAAAGTATACCTTTGCAATAACTCTACTGTTGGATAATATGGATTCGTTGACGATTACCAAGGAAAACTCTCTAGGGATCAATAGTCTAAATAGAAATATCCTGGACTTGCTAGGGAAAAATTAAGAAGTTAATATCATAGCAAAAAATCAACATACGAGGGATTTTGAAACTCAACACATGGTGAGAGAAAACCCAACAGTGAAGGTTATCTCAATATTTCTTAATGGGGTATATTTTTGAAACCAACACAAGAGGATAAAACCTGATGGGGATTCCTGAACATATAGATACTTGCTTGATCACAACCTGGATGGAGAAGGGAATTACATTCGGTTGGGGAAATTTGGATCTAGATATAACTGGGGAACCAAAGTCTATTGAAATTCTGGTATGCAGATTTTAGATGTCGCAAGAACATTGATCTCTGCTAGAACAGAACAAGGGCAGACCATGATCAATTTAAATTTCTTCAAATTGTACCAATGTCATGACCAATGTCATGGTGTCTGTTGTGACATCTGTAGTCTGACATAATATTTATCTAACCATTTAAAGTGCATAATTGTAAATGCAGAAAGATAAATAACATAGTAATTGTTTACCTAGTTTGGTGACAACAACACCTACATCTGGGGGCTACCAAGCCAGGGAGGAAATTCACTATTAGTATAATCAATTCAGAGTTAAGCCTCCAGTTTACATTCGTCACTTAATCGCTACCCAATGACACTTCCTAGGATCTTGCCTGAGATACCTAAGGGACCCTAATAAGTCTCCTCAAATCTAGCCTGAGCTAATTCACGCTTTACACCAGAAAACCAACATGCCTGCTGTGCACGTCAGCTACCTGATGTCATACGCTTGATGTTGTGACACTCAACATGACATCCAATCTTCTGCAGATTCTTCTTTACACAAGTCATGGCTTCTCCCAATCTTCTGCAGAATAACAGTAGGAACAACTATATTAAAGTTTCATAAAAGGTATCCAAGGTCCTTTTATGAATATCAATACACTCTGTGCTTGTTCCTAATCAATCTCCTTGACCTGTACTTACTGATGAGGTATATTCAACCCAGTCTCATCAAACCAAACCAACTCTGTCAAGAGATATACAGTAGCAGCTCTTTTTGTTGTCATGCAGCGATGTCCTACTTAACACACATGACAACACACCTCACTCACCACCTGTGAGGAACTTCATCACAACTCAACCTGTTGTGGCTGGACACCTCACTCACCACCTGTGAGGAACTTCATCACAACTCAAATTGTTGTGGCTACTGCTAACACATAGAAGCACATGTTGTGCCAGACAACTATGTCATTACTTTGGTAATGACATCCATGACAACACTTCTTTCTTCAGCTCCTACTTTATGAGAACAGTTCTTTCTTCAGCTCCTGCTGCACCAGACAGCGATGTCATGACTTTGGTAATGATATCCTGTTCAAAACACATGACAGCAGTACTATCATCTGCTTCTGCTAGCTCCTGCTGCACCAGACTTCGATGTCATGACTTTGGTAATGACATACTGTTTAACATTGGTGCAGAATCATGTTTTACCAAAATTTAGCCAATCGTAGAACCATAGAAACATGGTACTAACATCTATGATTCAAATAAGGGTGCTAAACTCAGCATACAACTGGAGAAAACCTAGATTAGCGCTTATTTGGGGAGGCCATCAACAAAAACAAACTTTGTTTTGGGAGAACTTCGAGTTCTGCACTTCGAGATCTTACCATTCCTTGAAGTAATTGTGGATATTCCTTTTCGCATTCACAAATCAAAGGAAAATATTTTTGTACTTTGAAAAAATATAATTATAATTTAAGTTTTGTTTCAAAAATTATTATAAAAAATAAATGAAAATTTGCAAAACAGAAACAAAAATAAGAATTTCAAACAAAGGGACAAAGGCCCAAATTTATTGATAGAATGGTAGTCCCCAAATGGAGCGACTCCATAGATCATTATAAATTTTGAAAATGGTAAATACATGGAAAACGTTACACTAAAATATATTGTTCATTATTCTCTCTAACAACTTTGAATTCCACTGTGCTTTAAACTTCTATCAAGAATGACGAGGATGAGAATCCTTAATGAACAATGTTGGCTCAAGTGATCAAGTCTGGCCTGATGCAGTTACTTGCCATGTGTCGTACCTCGAAAAATACTATCTTCGCGATGGACGCAGAAAAAACGTTAGAACAGAGTCGCCAGCGAACTTTATTTATTTCAAGGAAGGAATAGGAAAATATCGATACAACCTTTAAATGGATAAGAATATGGTCTCCGTAACCAAATTCTAGGTTTGGGAGTCAATTATGAAAAGAGAAGGTATTAGCACTCTCTATGTCCATTGTACTCAACGGGAACCTCTTGATTTGATTCGAGAGAAAAGTTAGCTAGGGTTGTTTGTTTTCTTCTAAAGATTTACTTACAAGGGGGAATAAGTGGTTTTAAGGTAGGGTGCTCGCCAAGGATTGGGGCCCTTGTGCCTACGTACTCTCTTATGGAATAGGAAAGTCAGAGCATCGTAGTTCGAGGGACTGTTAGAAAAGGTTAGAGGTAAAAAGAAAAAGGTAGCTCGCTAGGATCTCGCACTCCTATGCCTACGTATTCTCATTGATAAAATGCAAAATCAGAGCGTCTGTAGTTCGAACGACTAGAGGTGATGATTACCTGAAGCTTAAGAAAGGCTTCTCGGGCCTTAGTAATCGGGAAAGTGGGCCAAAGACTTGACTCCCTCTCTTTTTCAACCTTAATTGCGAAAGGATTGGATATGGTTTGAGTAAATTGATCAGACGGCAATTACTCGAGGCTTAAGAAAGGTTCCTCGGGCTTAAGTAATCGGGAAAGTGAGTCAAAAACTTGACTCACTCTCTTCTCCATCTACAAAAGAAATCATGCTTAGAACGCGCTTTGAAAGATAGAAGATAATTAATGTATTTTAAACGGATGAGGATTACTTGATGCTTAAGAAAGGCTCCTCGGGCCCAAGTAATCAAGAATGAGTCAAAGGCTCGACTCCCTCTCTTTTCATCTAATATTATGAAAGATCTTTGACATTATTAGAGTGAATTAATCGGATGACAATTACTCGTGGCTTAAGAAAGACTCCTCGGGCCCAAGTAATCGGGAAAGTCTCTCTTTTTCATCTAAGTGTTGAGAAAATAAATTTGATTTCATTTTTCGGATTATAATGCAATTGTTCGAGCTTAAGAAAGGCTCCTCGGGCTCAAACAATTGAGAAGAGGATCAAAGACTCGATTCCAACTCCCTTTTCATCTTTATCGAAATTGTGTTTAGATATGATTAAGTATATTAAGTTTACTTTAATAAAGTACTCGACAGGAATCGAGGTTTAAGTTTACGTCTGAAATGGAAGCGATTGAACTAAAGGATAGGAGATCCTAAGAATATAGGGTAAGTTCGATGGCGAGGCATAGGCACTCGACTTACAAAGGTGAAAGTGGTTAGACATTGGATCGAGAAATTATTATTACCTTGAATGGGTATGTAAGAACTTTGTTAAGTATGATCACGGTGTAGACAAAATATATAACAAAATCATGCGACCACAATAAATAAACGGAAGTTACACAATTTATACTAAGCTATCCATCACCAAATTATTAATTAAATTTAAAAAAGAAAATTTAATGAAATAAATTAATTAAATGTTATATAATTATATTTAACGTGATTAACAAAACATATGTACGTCGCTTTCTACCAATTATACTAATAATAATAAAATAGAATAAAAAATTAATTATCTAATTAAATAAAAAATACATTTGACTTAGTTAACAAATGATATTTTTCTATATACATACTTTTCTCCAAAACTATAAATACTAATAATAAAAATAAAACAAAAATAATTTAATTAATTAATTAATGGATAGTAAATATACATATTTTTTCTACAAAATTATAAATTCTAATAACAAAAATAAGTTAATTAATTAATTGATAGTAAATATATTTAATGTAATTAACAGATGATATTTTTCTATATACATATTTTTCTACAAAATTATAAACAGAAATAATAAAATAAATAAAAAAAAACAAAAATAATGTTAATGAGCTTGTTAAAACAGACAAAAGGAGGGGGAAATTTAGAGGGAATGTTAAGCTCATGGAGGATAAGGGCCCAAGCGGATGGTGGTGCGGGAGATCCTTAGTCAAACAAGATGGGCCAGCAGTAACGATTGTGACCGTCAGATAAGTGGATCTAACTTGGTAACACGATCCTTCCACCACGATGCACGCATGGTAATCCAAGAAAAAACCATATGATCCTAAAACAAAACATGGGATACCCTTGTTACAAGTGTCCTCAGTAGGAAACGTGTCACTGTCATGAAAATACAACAAAACAACTTAATGAAAAGAAAAAAACGTTATTCTGGAATTAAAAGGGTCAAGAAAACCAAACTTCTTCTCTCTCTATCTCTCTTTGTATGCTTCACTCTCTCACTCACTCTCCTCTTCCATCCAACGAACTTTACCAGAGAAGGCCGACGGCCAACGATGGCGCCGTTGTCTTCTCCAGCCATTCATCGTATAAAAAACAAAGCCCCCGACACAAACCTGACCTATTTCTCGGCTCTTAATTCAAATCCAACCTTCGATTTCACTAAAAACTCTAACAAAACCTCAAATCAATCACATTCCCAAACAAAAACCTAACAAAACCTAACTCAAATGCAGGTTCTCACCTAAATCACGCTCTAAAACTTAATCTATCATCAATTCTGCCTAAAACCCTAACCACACGGCCAAAATGAACCCCCTCATTCACACACCCTAGTCCTCTAAATCAATGAGGTTGTGGCAAAATGAAAAGTAGTAAAGGGAGATATGCAGAGGAAACAAATCTGAGACGAAGAGACTTGTTATAACACATATTGGTGTTTAATATATCACATTGTTTCGATGATAACATAAATGAAATTTTGCATAAAGTAAATATATACTCTAATTGTGTTTAAGTATTTTTGTTTCAGATCTTAAATCATATATGCATCTGGAAGTAAAAATTACATCTGCATCTGAAGAGAACATTAAGACTCTGAGCGTCAGAAGCAACATTTCAGAAGACTCTGAGCGCTGCTTGAAGAGACTCTGATCTGCTACAGATGACTCTGAGTGAAACTAAGAAGAACTTGAGTAAAGAGTGTACGACACTGCTTCAGAAGACTCTGGAAGTACCTTACGCTGCAAGTACAGAGGCTCTGATATTCAACTCTGATCTGATTGATATTCATACTTAAGCACTATTGCTGCAAGACTCTGATCTGAAGAACAAGGAACTACATCAGAGGATCTGATGTTAGTTTTAGTTGAAGAATTTATTCATTTGAAAAGATGCCAGGTCAAAGAAAAGATTCGTTGCTAATTCCAACGTCTGCTCCAACGGCCCTATTGCTTATTTATGTATCACACAAGAATTCAGACAAAAAGCACATGTCTGAACATTCCTCTTCCTGGAAAGGAAAAGTCAATACAAGACATAAAGGCAACAGAGGCAACAGAACGTACAACAATACACAGTCTTTGAGATAAAGACTTGAAGTAGTATTTAAACAAGCTTCAACATCTTTCCAACGTTGACGAATCATTTGAAAGAAAATCAACTCACAAGCTCTCATTCAAATATTCTTCAAAGCTTAACAATTTTCATATTTGTTCTTAATTTTGTGTAAACATCACTGTTGTGATATAGCTTGTTAGAAGCAAAACCTTAAACACAAGTTGTTAGTTTATCTTTGTAAAAGATTTCCTTAAGAAGATCAAGTTTTGGTCAGATTTTCTTGAGAAGACTAAGACAGTTGTCTTAGTGGTTTACACTGTAATCAAGTTTGATATAGTGGATTAAGTCGTTGTTGAGAAAGGAAAATCACCTGGGTAGGGTGGACTTGATTAGTTTCAGTTTAAACGAACTAGGATAAAAATACTGTGTTATTTTTTTTATTCACTAAAGTGTTTTAAAACCCTTACTCAACCCCCCTCCTTCTAAGTGTTTTTCTCACCTTCAAGACTCACCCTTGAAGACTCAAAAGCGCATGTAATAACTTCCCCTCAATCCCTCTTCTTTCTTATTCTTTCAGCGCCGTTTTAGGGTATTTTGTCTTTGGGAAAACCTAGCCATTCTTAACGAATAATGGTACCCTTTATATAGGACTTGATTAGGATTTTCTCTTCTTTGAGGATTCTGAAAAAATTGTACTACCAATAATGCTGAGAAATTCGAAATTTTGTGAGTGGTATACGTCATGTACGGATCTTAGAAACGGTCTTGTGAAATTTTGTCCGTAGTGAGTGCATGTGGTCCCTACTGGTTTTGTTTTATTGTCTCTTTTTACTGCATGATTCTCATTTGCTTTTTACTGCTCGCAGGGAAAAAATGATGGAAGCTACACCAAGCTTATTTGAAAAAACAAGTTGTGAACTTCTTGAAATCAAGGTGATGAGTTTTCTATACGTGCTGTTATCCTCACCAAGTGGCTCTCTATCAAAGGTAAGTCAACTCCAGCCTAAATGCTTAACCTTCAATTTGTATGCATAAAGTTTGATTCTTGGAGTTATACTTGAGTTGAAGTTTGATTGAGATATGGGTTGTTAATGCATTATGCCATGAATATATGTGTATGATGCTTTGAATTTTAAATGAATTTTGTTGTGGAAAGGTGAGGGATAATTATGAGCTTGATTTACTTGTCATGATGGAATTTGGACTTTGTTTTGTATTTTGAGTTGCGCTGAACTATAACCTTGATGTGAATTGGTAATTATTTGAATGATGTGGGTTATTAACTCGTTTGGACTTGCCCTTATATGATGAATATGATGGTGAAACTTCTTTCATGAACATAAAACAAGTATTAAATCCTAAGCTAACTTGACTCTGCTATGTTGTTTGTGCTTTTTTTCCGAGGGAAACTCTTGGCGCGAGCGATGGCGACCTCCCATTTTTACACCTCAATCATCTGTGCTAGGATCTGAACATGGATCATGGTATGTATGGAGCCGAGGGTTCAGTTCACTATTTTGTTCTGGTTCTGGTTGAATGAAAGCATTTCCATCATGATTCTCAACTTCAGCATTTTAGGTAAAACACGTCTTCCCATCCCAAGTTTGAAGTTTGAGAGAAAGCACTCCATTTTTAGAGTTTGTCGTCCCCTTTCTAGATTATGTTTGCAACGTCATTGGCGACGCCCTATAAGGACCTAAATGTTTCATATTTTCTGATATAAATGGGCCTTTTGCCTTGTAGGAACTGTTATGCAAATCCATGGCAACTTCAACAACAATAGCGGTAGTTTTGCTTCCCCAACAATATCAAGTGCCTCTCATGTTTGGGTTTGATGCAATTATTTTGTAGGGAAGTGCCTATGGAAACTAGTATAGGTAATGTGGATTTGCTCATCTTGACTAGCTATGTGCAGTGCTTATGAGCTCATGGCATTGTCTGTTTGTGATGGCCTTAGTGCGTTACTCTGCAAGCTGTTGTTGCTCATGATGTAAGGTTGCCATCTTGGTGAAACAACTTGTATGGCTTATGCTGCAATTGTGTATTCGTCATAGAAAGATTCATAGCCTTGTATTTTCCTGTCGTTTTCTTTTGTAAAAAAAAATTCGTAAATTCATGACCCATGTTATGTTTTGTATAAACATTTGTATAAATAGGCATTGGTTTACATCAATCTAGTAGACACTCTATTTTTAATAGATTTTTTTTGTATGGGACTTTGAACAATGGAATTGAATTAAAATTAGTAGTATTGACATGAGTCTTAAACTTTGTATCTTGAGTGTGAACTCAAACTTGATTCTGAATTGGAAATAAACTGCAAAGTCTCAAACTTGAGACTTAAATAAAAAGAGAAATTGAATGAATCTCAACTTGGAATAAAAATTGAAATTGAATAAAAAAAAACTTGAAATTGAAACTTTTAATTGAGCTTGACTGGATTCGGAATAAAGGATGAGATTAGAATTGGATTAAATTGAACTTTTATGGACCTTGGGTTTGAAATTCATTTTGGATTGAATGGGATTTGGATTTTTTGGAAAGGTACTTGAGGGCTTGATTTCATAATTTGAATTGAAATGGAACATGGACTTAAAAGCTTGACAAGGGATTGAATTGAAGAATGAAATTGAATGAACTTGCATTTTGGACTTTATTTGAATTGAAAAAAAAATGAACTTGAATCATTGAAACTTGAAATGGAATGGAATCCTTGAAGATGAATTTGAACTTGAAAATTTGCACTTGAATTTGGCTAAACTGGGAAACGCACTTGGAAATAAATTGGATTGAATTCAGACTTGAATCGATTCCATCAGCAAATGAACCCTACATCTTGATCCCATCTTACAACAAACTACCTTTGCCAAAGCCCAATAACTTAATCCTGATAATTTTGACCAAATAACTTTCCTGATCCTTAATTCAATCTCCCAACGACCTGAAAAGACGAATATGATGCACAAACGATGAAAATGATATGATAGGTATGGTCCGGTGACTCAGTGTCAAAATAGGGTGTAACAGTTGGCCCTATTTAAATATCTTCAACTAGAGAGTATGAAGAAGGTCATTCTTCATATGATCGTAGTGGGAGATAACTAAATATCAAGAAGACCTGGATTTTGATCCTGAATGCATATGACATGTTTATGTTATGAACAAAAAGAGAAAATTATGCAATGCTAGCATGCAATGAACTCTATCATGATGAAAATGATAGGATGATACATGTAAAATGCAGACAAAGAAATAAAACACACGGGGACAAAGTCAACACAGTGAGTAGCAAACTCACTGGGGAGGACCAAACACCGGGAAAAAGAAACGACTGGGGAAACCTAAAGTGATTGTTCAACAGGTTTAGGCATGATCAGCTGACGCCCTAGGAAGAAAGGTAAAGCAAGATCCTTATATTAATAGGATCATGCAAGCAAAAGTTTGAGTTTACAAACATCCAGACTTCTGGAAATTCCTTAAATGAAGAGATCAAACAGTATCTTCAAGAAACATCAGGAAAGATACAAGGTAGTTAAACTCTTTTGTATGCCAAATAGTTGGACTTCATGGGGAAATGCCTTTTAGATAAGCTTCTCAAAAGAGACTGCCACTTATCGTTGGAAAAGGATAAGCTTCTCGAAAGAGATTCCCACTTATCTTTGAAAGAGAATAAAAGTAAACAAGCTTCTCACGGAAGATGGCCACTTGTTGACAAAAAAAGGATAAGCTTCTTAAAAGAGACAACCACTTATCATTAAAAGAGGATAAACTTCTCGAAAGAGATCTCCACTTATCGTAAAAAGAGGATAAGCTTTTCGAAAGATATTTCCACTTATCGTTAAAGAGATAAGCTTCTCAAATTAGACCGCCACTTATCGACAATTGGGATAAGCTTCTCAAACGAGACTGCCACTTATCTGACAAGGCTAGATAAAAGGAAACAAGCTTCTTATTGAGATGGGCACTTGTTGAAGAAAATAGATAAGCTTCTCGAATAGACTGTCACTTATCTGACAAAAGATGGATAAGCTTCTTGAGGGAGATTGCCACTTATTGGCAATGGGATAAGCTTCTCAAATGAGACCGCCACTTGTTGACAAAAAAGGATAATCTTCTCAAAAGAGACAACCACTTACCATTGAGGGTTTGTAAAATATTCTTCATGTGAGGTACAGTGCAAAATAAATGCACGTTCAAATTAGATTCGGCGATCTAACAAAAGTAACATTTGTCGGGGACCAACATTCAATATAGGAACAAGCTAGAAAGAAACGGTCAAAGGAGACTCCAACCATTGAGGAATGAACTCGAATGGGGGTTTAACATATTCAAACATGGAGAAAATAACATAAACAACCATCATCGACAAGGATCAAACTCAGTGGAGACTTTAGAAATGATCTGCACTTTATGCCTAAAATTGACAACTCTATTTGGAGAGAGACGACCAACCCGGCCACTTAGAGAATAAATGCCAAAGTGAATAAAACAAGTCGATACCAGAATGGTAGAAAAACACTCGAATGCCACGCATACATATGAATACATATATATGGGATTATATGTTATTGGTGAAATGTGAGATAAACCCTAGTGGGGATTATTCAGATGACTACCAATGAGGTTTGTTGGGGGTTGAATGACTCACATGAGATACTTAAGGAAAAATGGTTAGTTTTGGCTTCTCACAGAACAAACCAAAGGTTATTGATAACTTGTAATGAAAAGTATGCTCTGGATTGGCATGAAGCAAAAGATAATAGACTGTAAATAACGAGTTTTAGATTCGCAGATGATAGGTATGGTTTCTCTCATAACCATGAAAAGAGTTCCGGATTCGCACAGAACAAACAAAAGACTCCAGGTTCACACAGAGTACAAAGAGATATGGGTTAATGCTTCTTGCATAACCATAAACGAATGAAGTTTTGGATTCGCACAGAACAACAAAAGACTCCGGATTCTCACAGAGTTTAAAGAAAAGTTTCGGGTTCGCACAAAACTAAAATTGACAGTAAAATAACAACACACATGATAAGGGATATCTAGCAATTTTGTTCGATAAGAAAGTAACTAAAACTATGATCTATCTAATATATGATCTGGAAAAACCTCAGATCGACAAAAGGCGTAAACTTTGGCGAGTATCTGTTGAGTAAATGCCAGCGAAAGTTGACACGACGCGCCCGTTATACAATCACCTGAGCAACGTGTAGGCATGACCATAAGACTTGATTACTGTGACAGACATAGAGGATTTGGGTGTAAATATGACCATCATGTTTTCCTTAAAACCGGGAGATGTATCTCAAATACAAATGAAAGGATGTTATGTACATGCTCTTCTGGCGTGTCAAATTTCGTCAAAATCTTATTGGAAAATGACAGGACCAACTCCTCCCCAAGGATTATTTTAGAAGTGTTCCACAAATATCTGATAGTTTTGTGATTTATGGGGAAAAGACTAACTTTCCTTTAGTTATTTAAATTGTCAAGAATTTATGCGTCTCCAAATGTCATTATACCTCCGTTTCAAAATTATATCATCAAAATAAATGGCACTTGCAAAAGAAAGAAAGCACAATGAATAGAAAAGGAAAATATAATTGTCATTGAAAACTGTGGTAGCACATTGTCGCTACTGCGAAAAAATGTGTCGGCAATGACAGAAGAGTCGCCACCGTTCGTTATTTATCCCAACAAGAGGGAAAGGAAATGATCAGGGAAAACCTAGCGAAAATGGGATAAGATCGTTCATCGCAACCAAATCTCGGGTTCGGGAGTCGGTTACGCTAAAGGTATGGGACAGAAGAAAAGAAAAATGACTCGACAGAGAATTGCCGCTCTGGGCCTACGTATTCCCTCGTGCAATGGGAAAGTCAGAGTCAACGTAGTTCGACAAACTACAGGTGAAAAAGTGGGGAAAGGTTGCTCGCCAAGACATCGCATCGTGTGCCTACGTATTCTCATCTAGTATGAGAAATCAGAGCAAACGTAGTTTGGGAAAATAAGAACACCAGTTGGTTCAAATGTTTTTTTACCCGAGTAGGGTCAACAAACAGTTCTAGCAGTTAGGTGTATCCAGCTCAACCATTGGAGACTTAGGCGTTACATGTTTGCGATAGAACTAAGAGTTAACAACACCCTTGTTTATGAAAATGTTTTCCATTGTTAAAGGGTCCATGGGGATAAAATGAGTTTGGTGATTTGTTTTTGTGTCTTTTAAGGAGAAGCGTTTTTGAATTGTTTGTAATTCATATTGCACTAAAGACTATGACCTAGGAACGAATGTGTCGCATATCACCCAAACGGTGATACACTAAACACTCTGGCCATTAAAGGGAAACCCCTCAATCACCATTTCCTAAGTACGTAAGGCTCGTAATGTAAAATATTCACTAGCCTTTATTAAGTATTTTGAAGTTGTTTTCAGGTGAGAAAGAGAAGGGACACAACTAAGGGGAACTAGACTCAAACCGTAGAGTTGGCATGAAAATTACACCTATAGTTAGGATGGAAAGGGAACTACCTATTGTTCTCATAGATGGATTCAAACCTAGTGTCTATCACAAACATCCTTAAACAAGGAAGTTGGAAGTCCTAAGGGAGCATGGTAAGAGAAGAGAAGAAATAATATGATATAAGATATGAAACATAAATGGACTGAATGAATGCATATGCAATGCAACACACAAGCAAAAGGAGGCAATATTGTGGGGTGAACACCTCCACAAGCACATCTAAACCTTTATTAATGCAAGTAAGAATGCAAAAAGGGAAAATAACACACAAGCAAAGGGAGGAAATTGTGTGGGATGAAAACCTCCACAAGCTCATCTCAACCTTTAATAATGCAAATAAGAAATGAAAAGAAAGAAAGCTATAACATGTATACTTCTATCCTAATGCACAAAATCACACAACATGAAAGGGAAAGAAGGCAAGGATTGAATGAGATGATGGGAGGAAAAGTGGGAACCAAGGGAACTCACTTGGGTTACTCAACCAAGCATACTACATTCAAAATTCACACAAAACACATAAGGAGTCCTCAACGGTTCATTACATATAGCATGCCTTAAGTTCCTCCAAAGGAGGAACTAAGCTTCCACAAGTAGTATCCTAAGGTCCTAGGACAGAGGGAGATGAAAGAGAAGAGTGTACACAAAGTAATTGAAAGGAAATGAACAAAAGATTGCAAAGGAATCATGTAAAAGATGAGAGGCACTCAGCATGTACACATGAAAAACCCTAAAAAGGAAGTCCTAAAAGATGCCTAAACTTAAACAAGTTGCAAACATAATTAGGAACTAAAATCCAACACACAAACACCTTAATATGTTTATGATATGGATACACAAAGATTGGAGGCTCAAACATTGCACAAAACCCATATAAAACACAAACTAGTTCATGCATCAAGGTGAAAACCATATAACAAAAATAGCACAAAAATCCAAAAATTCCAAATAAAATTCTAGAGGACCCCTCTTGTGTTAGGAATCAGGGGTCTAAACTATGGGGAAAAAGTACAAACTTAACTAGGCAAACAGAGGGCAATCTCTAAGGGTTACCCTAAAAGTAAGGGCAAAATGAGGGTCTTAAAGATAAAACCAAAACCCTAACCAATTGATAATAAACCCAGGGGTAAAAATGTCACAAAAATCAATCAATATGTCAAGAATATGCACAAGAAAAATCAGCCATTTATATGAAAGTTTCATCACAAAATAAAATTCAACACAAGATATGCATTTTTCAATTCACATAAAACACCTCAAAATGAAATATCAAATTTTAAATGTAAAATGGCTTAAAAATTAATCCAAAATTTTTTTAAAATCAGATAACATGATAAAATGTGGGAAAATATTTTTGTATGATTTTTAAACATGTTTGGGGTATTTTTTATGAATTAAAAACCAAACAGAGAAATAAAATGGAAAAAAAAGAAAAAGAAAATAAAATGGAAAACTCTTGTTGCAGATAGCAAACAATCATAGTTGATATGAAATGGGCTTGCACGCAGGGGGTGTAAAAATCACTTTGGCCCAAGATCCAAGGCCTGAAACCAGGTGAGTGAAACTCACCGTTTCACTAATGTGACATGGCATTCAAACTGAAACGTGGCTTGGTCAAAGAAGCTAACATGAGATCACGTCCGTTGGATCAATATAGTCAAAGGTTCAAAGGGATGATATGGCATCCCACGTTGGCACCTGAGGGGAAAATACACACGCCGGAGAGGACGAACCAGATGGTGGCTTCGGTCGTCTTTCGGCCAGCCAAAAACACAGAGGATCCTAGACTCAACTAAATTGCAAGATTTCTTAGTCTAAATTCATCTACTCTTCACGCTGATCACTAATCTAGGGTTTTCTATTATTAATCCTTCCTAAATCATGAGATACGAACTGAACAAGATTTGAGCAACAACCAAGAATTGTCAAGAACAACAATCAGACCTATCCAGAAACAATCTATGATGCTAGGGGATCATGAATACCTGACAATGGAAGTTGATTGGTGCATGATCAGAGAGAATTTTAGAAAGATTACTTACCTAACGGAGTGCCTCCGTTGGGCCTTGATTTGTGGATGATTCTTGCAGAAAAACAACCAGAAAGCTTCCAGAAACTGCAATGAAGCTTGTTATCACTTACAATTGGATGGAATTAGCTTGGATTTGGATTTCACTTCTTCACTTCTCCTTGCTCGTGTGTAACTGAATTCTTCTCCAATTTTGCTCCAAAATCCCCTCTAAAACTTTGTGAATGATCCTGATGTTATATGGAATGGATCCAGATTGAATGTAGGCCCAATCAAAGCCTGTTTGTGGCGATTGAAAAATCCAAAATTTTAAGTTTGAAGCTCCAAAATTGCACATGAAACAGAGCTCCAACGGTTGTGATCTTTGTTCAGCTAGCTTGCTTGTGGTGTATTCTGATCAGAGGGATAGGAATTGTCCCTTGGAATGATCTTAATCGTGGATTTTGGATGTGTACCTTAAGCTTGAAGTAACCATGAATTTCTATGTGAAAATTACCTCAAATTTTATTTCTGATTTTGGCATCTCATTTGGTAGGTGTTGGAGATTCAAAAAATGCATAAACTTGATTGGAAATGGTCCAAAATGAACTTGATTGAATTTATGGCTTTTAAGGATTTTTCCATGAAATTTCCTTCACCAATTCTCATATGCAAGCCAACCCATGATAAGTTGAATGTTTGAGGATGGAAATGAACCCATTTGATGCATGTTTGATGTTGGAGAAAGTTCCATTTGAAGTGTGCAAAGTTGTGAAATTGACCTATAACCAAAATGACCTATAATCAAAGTTTCCCAAAATATCCCTACCTTGCAAACTTCATATCCTGAGCTCCACAAATCAGATGAAGGACTTCTAGGACTTTTTGGAATGCTAAGATCATAAGGAAAATCTTTCATGTTTGGGTCAAAGTTAGTGTTAATATTTCCATGTTGTTTCTAATTTAACTTTGTGCTGAAAGTTGGTCCGTTGTTTGTTTGCTAAGATTGCAACTATTACATGAAGTATATGATAAACTGGTTTGTTGGAGGAATTGAATTTTTGCCACGTTTGAGTTCATTTGTAACTGTTAAAGACTGTTTTGAGCTTGACTTTGTCAACTCATGTTGACTTGCATTAGAGCATGGATGCTTTACTTTAGTGTGCATTTGTTTTTTTTGGCATGTCAATTTGTGTTGTTGCATCTGTTTCAAAACATTTTCTTTGCTTGATTGATGAATTATAATTTCGTGTGGGTGTGTGGAGTTGGACTCTTGGCTGCTGTCATAGAGTTATGTGTGTTGGATGACATGAGCTTGTTGCATTTCATTTATAGCATTTCATTCAGATGGAGAGGTTGATGGTAGAATGTGTAGAATTGTTTTGTGTCGCTACCGCGAAAACAAGGTGCCGGAAAAACAGAAGAGTCGCCACCTTTCGTTATAAGACAAGGTCATCGCAACCATGTCTGGGCTCGGGAGTCGGTTACGCAAGAGGAAGGTATTAGCACCCCCTACGTCCATCGTACTCGATGGGATCCATGCTTGTTGTGTTTATCTGACGGGTTGGTTTACTATCTAACTATCAAGGCTAGTCTGAAAAGAAAAGAAAAATGACTCGGCAAAGCATCGCGCTTCGTGCCTACGTATTCTCGTCAGAGAACGAGAAATCAGAGTCAACGTAGTTCGGCTAACTACGGGTGAAAGGATAGGGGAAGGTGGCTCGCCAACACGTCAGTATTGTGCCTATGTACTCTCAACAGATATGAGAGATTAGAGCTTACGTAGTTTGGGATACTACGGATTACGGGCTTAGATTCATCTGTTTTTCCAAGTAGGGTTAACAAACAGTTCTAGTAGTTTGGTGTATGCAACTCGCTCGTCGGGTCTCGTGCGTTACCGTTTGCGGTAGAACTGAGAGTTAACAACACTCTTTTTCTGAAAATGTTTTCCTGATTAAGGGCCCACGGGGCAAAAAGAGGTTTTAAGTTTGTTTTTTGTATTTTACGGAAGAAGTGTTTCTTATGGATGTTTGTAGTTCGTACAGCACTAGAGACTATGACTTAGAAGCGAATGTGTCGCATAGCGTCCAAAGGACATATACTAAACATTCTAAATGATTGAGAGGAGACCGCTCAGTTATTATTTCCCAAGTGGCTTAAGTCTCGTAACGCGTTGTACTAACTTGTCTTTATTACGTTTTTTACTGTTGTTTTAGAGATGAGAAGAGAACGAACTCTACGAGGAAACTATCAAGTCCTAATGTTGTCATGTCAAGGATTCATCCTATGGTTGAGTTTGAAACAGGGAACTCCTAGATGTTATCATGCAAAAGGTTTCAACCTAAAGTTCTATCATCACATCCTTATCAAAGGAAATGAGAATCCTAGGGGATCATGTCAAGTGGGCAACAGACAGCAGACAAAGCATCAGCTAAACATCAGTAAAACATATAAACATAAAAGAAAATAGTAAAGATGCAAATGCGATGCAGCAATACAAGCAGAGGGAGACTCACTCAACCTCCAAGCAATCATGCAAAGAAAACAGGCAACAACAGACAAGCAAAGGGAGGATCACCTCAACCTTTATATGCAAATACATCAATTAGAAAGAGAAAAACAACACACAAGCAAGGGGAAGATCACCTCAACCCTTAAGGCAAACAAGCAGAGGGAGACTCACTCAACCTCTTAATGCAGTCATGCACCTACACTTAGACCATCTTAAACATGAACTACCCTAATGCAACACACCACTCAATCATGAATGAAGGAAAGGAATTATGACAAATAAGGAATTCATTCAACAAGAAATCAAACAAGGCTTCTACCCTAAAGAAAGGAATTGAATGTTGGGAAGCAAGGGTAAGGTCCACAGGAACTTACCACAGGCACTCAACCAACTCAAAGGGATTTGGAAAGTTCTAGAGCTTTGACTCCTTCAGGAGATGTGCAAAGTTCCCCTACAGGAGGGACTATGCTACTCCAAGAAGGTTCCTAAAATGATTGGATAAGGGAAGATTAGGAGAATGAAGATGGGAAGCAGGGTAAGGTCCACAGGAACTTACCACAGGCACTCATCCAACTCCACTACCTCATAAAGGTTGCATAGATTCAACTCCTTTGTGAAAATGCAATGAATTCCTCCACAAGAGGAAACATGCTCACAAGGAGGATCCTAGTTAAGCAATGAAGATTTTGAGGGAAGCTAAACTTATAGGAAGAATCATCCACCTAATTTGAACTTCTAAGGAACCTCAATGATTACCTTCTAAGGATCACCTAAACTAAGGATTCAAAGGCTCTATCAAGGCCTAATCAAGGTTCTAAAGAGGTGTCTACCTAAGTTCTATCCTAAAGGAGTAGATTTGAAGCTTAGAATTAGTTAAAGTTCACTCTAAGGACTAACCTATGAAGTAAACCTAGTTAGGGTCACCTAAACCATAATCAACTTGTAAAATAGGGGAATAATAGAAAATCAATTCTAAAAATTCTAAGGAAAATCCTAGATGATCCTAAATGTGTTAAGGATCTATGGTACCAAAACCAGGGGCAAAACCTAATCCTAAAGGTTCTAATAAAATCTAAACTCAAAGGGTGTTCTAAAGGGAATCCATAAAGGGGAAGTCCTAAAACCTATCTCAAACTCCAACTTAGAATCATCTAAAAAATACAATAAAACTCACACAAACCTATCAAGGAGTCTATAATAAGCATGCAAAATTTCAAAACCTAACTCTAAAGTATGAGGTAGTACAAAAATCAGAAAGTAAACTAGTCATTTTGAACATTTTTAATCATGCAATAAAAATGGAAAAATGGCACAAAAATGGAAAATTAACCAAAATTCCAAATAAATGGGATCCAAAAATCAGAAATAATCCAAGGAACAGACATGATTTTTCCACATTTTTCTGACAATTATTTATATTTTTAATGAATTTAAAATGATTAAAACATTAAAAGAAATAAGGAAAATTAATTAAAAGAAATTAAAAGGCAAGAATAAAACGTGGCCATTGGATCTGGAGACTAGTCCACTCATCTAAAGGACCAGCGTGTGCCACATATCTCAGAAGTCCCTTTAAATGAAACGCAACGTTTCATGAGGTTTCAGGTGTGGCTGGTTGACTAGGGTTCACCCTACGTTCTAATATGGAGCCTCCATGCCAAAAGTATGATAATCCAATGTCTAAAAGCTTGCCAAGTCATTAGTCAAGGTCAACAATCCTCAGGGTGAATTCTCGCACGTGAGATTTGCTTACTAAGTCTCATAAATCAGAATCATCCAACGGTGTAAACTTTGTCTCCTACCTTTGAATTGCAAATGGAAAGGGGGGGAAGTTAGGGTGGGCGGAGAAGACTCTGGTCGTCTTCTCTGGCGGGCTCACGGTGGCCAAGCCATCAGAAGGCACCAAACCTCACTAAAACCTCCAGATCCACTAGTTTTCTCACGAGGATCATCATGACAACCTCCATTTTTTCATCTTCTCAAAGAATACGCAGATACAGCCATGAACAGAAAAATCACATCTAAGCAAATCATCACCAAACTCTACCAAAAGTGCACAGATCTTTTCTACACTCATCATTAATCAAGAATCCATGTTCAATCTTTGAAATCCATCAAAATACAGCCCTAACCAAACCTCTAAATATTTCATCCATGATCAAGAACTCTCACGAATGTCTACCAAACCTTGCCTAAATCCATCTATGGTTCAAGAATTACCTAACCACATGCAATTTCTATCCTAATTCATTCTCATCAGAGCATAATAATGAAAAGAAAGAAACCTGGTTTTAGCTTCCACAGAGAATGCTACAACCTCCAATTCTTGATCAAACTTGCTCAGACACGTTCAGTGATGCTTGTTGAAGAATCTTGAAACTCCAATTCCCTAAGAAATTGCCTCTAAGATGAAAAACGATATTCACTTTGTAACTAACTTTTTCAAGTTCTTCTTACCTCATTCAAGCTTTTCCAATCACCAAAACAGCTATGAACTCTTCCAGAAACTTATATAGAATTGTTTTGGATCATTAGCTGGCCCAGTTATGGCCCAATTCACTTAATCCAATTTTCGGATTTTTCTCCCTTTCCTCTCATGACAGTCACGATTTTTCTTCTGTTTCAGCTTCATTCTCACCCAAATTGATTGCATAATACCTCATGAATATTAATGGACCAGATTGAATCCTCAATTCAATCCTATGGTGTATATTGATTAGGTTACTTCAACCTTAAGCAACACTTGAAATGGATGTGAACCAAACCTCATCGTAAAATTCTACAAATTCGAATTCACTCCAAATGTCCTCTACCTTCAAAAAATGCACAAACTTGCCAAGTTTTGCACAAAAATGAATTGTTTTAGAATTTTCATCTTTTCATACCTTTTAATTACCCTCCATGGTATTTCCTTCATACACTTCCATATTTAATCCATATCAATGAATGTTTGGGCCATGGATGGACAAATAATACCATTTTGTACAACTTTCAAATTGATCAAAAGTCCATTTGAGGTGTCTAAGTTGATGAAATTTACCCATAACCAAAAATGGCCTATAATTCCAAATTCCCAAAATAGCCTTGGCTTGTAAAGCTTGTATCTTGAGTTCTATAAATCCAATCATGGACTTCTAGTAATTTCTAGAAAGCTAAGAAGATAAGGAACAACATTCATGTTGGACAAAACTTCATGAGAATCATCTTTCTAGGGAAAACATGTAATGCAAGTTGGTTGACTTTCAAGCACCAAATTCACATTCCTCTGATGACCTGTAACTTGTCTGCCTCATAACTTGAGTGATATAAACCCTATCAAGGACTTCTAGTACTCAAATTAAATCTATGATCATGCTCTACAACAATCATGTTGGGGTCAAGGTGAGATGAAAATCACATCTTGAGTTATGTGGTCTTGAAGTTAGGCACTAAACTAGGGGATTTTACACTATCAAGCATAGCAACCCTAGCCTAGGAACTCCTCACACTCTTGATTCATGGTGATTTGACCTTGGAATCATCCCTTAGGCATCTTAAGACATCAATACATGATCACATGGCTTTGGAATTAGGTCTCAACCTTCTTCAAATCATCAGTTGACCTAGGGTTGACCAGATGAAAACCCTAGTTGCACCAATCTTGGTTGTAGCTTCATATCCTTCACATGATGACCTATCAAGGCTTCAAAATGATCTTCAACACTTATCATGAGCTCTCTCAAGGTCTCAAGTCCAACCCCATGGATCCAACATCATCAGATTGCTTCCCACAACTCTCAAGTTAGGAGGCATACACACTTGGCTCCAACCACTCTCTCTGAGAATCTTTAACTTCTCTGATGAAGATATCAACCCTTGAACACTTGAATAAACCCCTTAGATAGCTTCATATCCTTGTATAGCCATTTGTTGGTAGTCATATCTCTTGATCTCCTGCATACATGTCAATGCAATGCAGATGATAATGCTAATATGTATGGAATGAAACACAAGCTAGTTAAAGAAAAGGTCAGAAAAATTTTGGGGTGCAACAGCTGCCCCTATTCAAACGACTCAGATCTGACTGGGTGAGAAGTGAACGGCTCTCAAACAATCATGGTAAAAGTCGATTGAATACCAATAAACCCGGAAATTTGCCGACTGCACAAGTAAACAATACTCTATTGGGGACACATTCTGAAACTGAAATGATAGTTGCACGACAACTTGCTGGAGAATTACTGATATGACATATCTGATTTCACTGTAGCACTTAGTCCTCGAGTCATCAGGGGATCACCGGTTACACGGTAACTGGTGAAGGATGGCTGATTTTGCCGTCGGGCATTCTGCGCCACAGCAGAAGAATTCCTTATCACTGCCTATGGACTCGTCAAGTCGCTAGGAACGTTCGAAAATATCTTTGTCGGACTTCATCAGTAAGTCAATAAAAGGGTCACTGGTTACACGGTAACTGGTGACTTGCCAACCGCACAAGTAAATGATACTCTGATTAGTAGGATAATTTTCGAAATCTGAAACGATAGTTGCGCGCCAACTGGCTGGTGAGCGACTAATATCAAATCTCCGTTAGGATGATCATCAGATTTCGCTGCAGCTTCTTCCTCAAGTCATCAAGGGATCACTTGTTACACGGTAACTGGTGATACATAGTTGACTATGCCATCAGGCATCCTGCGTTACAGCAGAAGAATTCCTTAACGTCACCTCTGGACTCGTCAAGTCACTGGACATTTGACAATCAAGTCAATTATGCCGTCGGGCATTTAAGGACATTCTCGGGCGTCAGCCGGACTTCGTCATTCAGTCGGAAATAGAATTCTTAGTCAATCATGAACCAATAGAATATCTCGTCTTTTGTCGTTAAGCACTCCGCGTCAGCTGGGAAAACTTCTCGACGTTACAGTCGGACTTCATCAGTAAGTCAGGGGAATTTGGCACTACTGCCGGACTTCAATCATCAAGCCTTCAAGGAAAATTTCAACTTCTCTGTTTAAAACCTGTTGGGGATGACACATCTCCGATGGGGATTCTGGAGAACTATCAAGTAACTCTGCTCTGGGGATTCAGGAATCATCCTGGACGAATAAACTCTGCTGAGGAATTTCAAGAATCATCTTGAGCAAACAACTCTCTGGGACTTCAAGAATCGTCCTGAACAAACAAACTTTGCTGAGGACTATCTGCAAAACAAGAATGGTGACGACCTAGCTCATGTTTCACATGCATATGTTTGACAATGGCGTAATTCTCCATACGGTGGAAATGCTACGTGTTTAGTGTAGATGTTGTGCAATCATGCAAAATGCTACGACCCAAATCAGCAACATAAATGCTGAAGCAAACACCCTCCTATCAAGGAGAAAGAACCGTTCTTATGGGGAGAAGGAATTATCCTGCTGTGGAGAAGAAGTTACACCAATCTCAATTGGACTTAACCTTGGGGAAACGAACTTCAGTCGACTTTCTACGGGGGGACAAAGTTCTACGAGAACTTGTACTTGCTCAACGTGCTATACAGATCGCAATCTGCTGAGGAAACAATGTCAATTGCATAAATAAACTGCACAGCCTTCGCAGATAGGATCTTCCCTGGAGATATGGACTCCGATGGGGAAGTATAGCAACAACTATTCAACACTCTACTAGGGAACACCAATAATGGCTTGAACGACTTCTAAGGATTCGGCTCTCTTGGGGAACTACAAACTCGGTTGGGGATAGATAACCAGACACTGGAATAAACTCCTACCCACCGGGGAGAACACAACTATGTGGGGAACTTTAACCCTGTTGGAGACTTCAGTCTGAACTATCGAGAACTGAACGCTTACGGATAGTCTTCTACGAGAACACTGCTTACTGACCCACTATTGGGAACGAGTATACACTTTTGTGCACTCAGCTGGGGAAATGATGATCCTTCCTGGGATGCATCAGGTTAGGGAGAATCTATCTCCGCTCAAGGAGACACATCAATGCTCACAGTTCCATGTTCAGATTCTGTGGGGAAACACTACTGGACCCGCTGGGGAAGGAGGAATCATCCTGCTTGGAAAAAATCTGGCATACTGCCTGGAGGATGACATCCCTGCAACAAAATGAACAAACAGACAGGACACCCTTCACAAAGGGACCTATCAAGGTTATCATCTGTGACAATGTTCAGGTAATTCTATGTTTCAACAATTATCGGCCTAGGCCAGCAAGTTTATGCATGCGCAAAACATCGGGCGTTTTTTCGCAAACGAAACAGATAAAAGCTAAACAATCAAACAGAAGTACTGAATAGTATATGTTTATTGATAAACAAGCCTATGAATAGGCAAAATGTTTTACAACCGATGCAAGCTCCTGAAATGAGGAAGTTGCGCAAGTATATAAACATAAATATACATCAGTATATACACAAATGTCGGCAAGGTGGTGTAGACGAACACCATGAGTTGATCCCTATATGACCCACTCGACTTCGATACTTCTCCGAATCTTCAGCTTCACAAGAGGTTGATTTGGATAAACGGCCCTCCGGTCTTCCCAAACCACTAAACAATGAAAGTTCACACGCGAAACGCAGTCATTTGCTTTTCTTAATCCCTAACTTTTGCCTAACCGCCCTTTCGGGTTTTCGATTCACCGGGATACCCTTTTTTCCCAAAGCCGCCCTTTCAGGTTTTAGACTTTGCGGGTGTACATTTTTCATCTATATCCCTAATTTTTGCCCGAACCTTTTTCCTTTTTTATGGTTCGCCGGGATGCCCCATTTTTGCCTGGATATTCTTTTTTCTTTCCAGCAGGTCGCTTTTAAGCAAAGTATTTTTTAACTGCGTCCGCATTCACAGGGGATGCAAAATCTTTGCCATCCATAGTGGCTAACAACAAGGCTCCTCCCGAGAAGACCTTGCTGACGACGTACGGACCTTCGTAGTTAGGAGTCTACTTGCCCCTGTGACCGGAATGTGGTGGAAGAATCTTCTTCAGCACGAGATCACCCATCTGAAAGCTTCTAGGACGCACCTTTTTATCGTAAGCTTTCTTCATTCGGCTCTGGTACAGACGACCATATGTAATCGATGTTAATCTCTTTTCATCCATCAGGCTGAGTTGATTCAATCGGTTCTT
>CAWUDS030002219.1:12288753-12344759 GCA_963859935.3 Lathyrus sativus | reverse complement strand
ATGGAACCATGGCTTGCCATCGGAGGCTTCCTCAATTGCAAAGACGAATGCAGGTCTGTCAAGACGGGAAATGACAATTCTCGGAGCTTCATTCCAAAAATTGACTTTGTACATCGAAGCCAACGTGGCTAAGGCGTCTCCCACTCCCCTTTAATTTGGTTAACAACGAGTGCCGAGTCACCGTACACATCCAGTTTTTTATTCTTAAATTAATGGCTTCTTCTAAACCATGATGCATGCCTCGTATTTCGCTTCATTGTTGGTGACCGGAAAAGTCAGTCTGGCAGTGAACGGGATGTGGGAGCCCTGGGGAGTCGTAATGATTGCCCCGATACTTCCGTACGAATTAACTGCACTGTCGAATATCAATTTCGACTGGAACTTCCTATCTGGCCCCTCGTCGGGCAACGGTTCATCACAATCTTTCACTTTGAGAAACATGATATCCTCGTCAGGGAATTCAAATTTCATCGGCTGATAATCTTTGATAGGTTGTTCGGCAAGGTATTCAGACAAAACACTTCATTTGATGGCCTCTATGAAACATATTGAATGTCGTACTCCTTCAATACATTTGCCATCTGGCAATCCTGCCTGAAAGCGCTTGCTTCTCGAAGACGTACTTGATCGGATCCATCTTCGAAATTAACATGGTCGTGTGATTGAGCATATACTGTCGTAAACGTTTGGCAGCCCATGCGAGTACGCAACACATTTTTTCCAACATCAAGTAACGGAACTTACAATCTATGAACTTTTTACTCAAGTAATAAATGGCATGCTCCTTTCTGCCAGTCTCGTCGTGCTGACCGAGAACGCAACCCATGCTATTCTCAAGAACTGTCAAGTACATGATTAAGGGTCTTCTGGCCACTGGGGGTATCAAAATTGGAGGTTCCTGCAGATACTAATTTTTCTTGTAAAATGCCTTCTGGCAATCCTCGTTCCAGATAATCGCTTGATCTTTTCTCAGTAGCTTGAACATCGATTCACACGTGGCCTGTGAGCTGAGATATAAACCTTGCAACGTAGTTTATTCTGCCTAGAAAACCGTGAACTTCTTTTTCAGTCTTTGGCGCTGCATATCTTGTATTGCTTTTATCTTAGCAGGATCAACCTCAATGCCTTTTTCACTCATAATAAACCCCAGTAGTTTTCCAGACCGTACTCCGAAAGTACATTTGTTAGGATTCAGCCTCAACCTGAACTTCCTAAGCCTCTCAAAAAGCTTCGGTAAATTGACTAGATGTCCCTCCTCCGTTTGGAACTTCGCAATCATGTCATCAACGTAGACTTCAATCTCATGGTGAATCATGTCATGAAACAAAGTGACCATCGCCCGCTGGTAAGTGGCCCCTGCGTTCTTCAGACCGAAAGGCATACCTTGTAGCAGAACGTCCCCCACGGTGTAATGAACGTGGTTTTCTCCATGCCCTCCGGCGCCATCTTCATTTGGTTATAGCCGGAGAAGCCATCCATGAACGAAAACACGAAAAATTGAGCAGTATTGTCGACCAATACGTCAATATGAGGGAGCGAGAAATCATCTTTAGGGCTCGCCTTATTCAAATCCTGATAATCAACGCACATCCGTACCTTACCGTCCTTCTTCGATACAGGTACTATGTTGGCGACCCATGGAGGGTAAGTAGTGACCGCTAAAAGCCAGCATCTAGCTGACTTTTGTACTTCTTATTTGATCTTAACAGCCATATCTGGTCGTGTCCTTCTAAGCTTCTACTTAATTGGAGGACAATCTTCTCGCAGTGGTAGATGATGAACCACTATGTCAGTGTCGAGTCCGGGCATATCTTCATATGACCAAGCAAAGATGTCACTATACTCTCGAAGCATCTCGACCAATCTTCGCTTGATATCGCTCTGCAATGCAGCCCCTATCCTGACATTTCTGACAAGTTCCTCAGAACCCAGATTAACAATCTCAATCTCTCCTCATGAGGCAGAATGATCTTATCCTCTTGTTTCAACAACGGGCCAACTCTTCCGGAAGGTCTTCATCTTCATCAATCTCTTCTTTAGCTTGATATATCGGGAAATCAAAGTCGAAATGAGTCATAGAAGGTTCAGAGTCGATGTCATCTGTAGCGTGAATCCTGCAATAACAAGGGTTAAGCTTAAGAAGAGGATATGCAGGTTAGCACAAATGGTATTGCCATTTTATTGTTTTTCAAAACAACAAATAAAAACAGGAATAATAGAGATCACAAAATTTGAATACAAAGAAAATGCCCTTTGATTTATTGATAATATGTACATGCATAAGCAATCAAGGTCGTGACAATAAAACCGTTATGCCCCGGGTAGAGCATAAGGTTGTACAATAATTGGAAAAGACAAAGCATTACTCTTTACGCGTCACTTGGATGACATCCTGACGGACCAGTTGGTGAGGCTCTGGCCTGGTTTGCACGGCTGAATCCAGGAGTCCAGGTCACAATCACTATATTTGTCGTCGTCAGACACGGCGTTGACATTCTCAAATATCACCACACCTTTTGGGAACTGAATCGGCCCTTTGACGCACGGCACACTGCGAGAGGATGAAGCAGCAGCAGAAGGAGATACCCCAACCCAAACTTATCCTGTTTGTTAGGGATATCCAGGACTTTCCCCCAGCCAGGGGCAGCACCGGCTTGAACCACAGCCTGAGCTTCCTTGAAGGAAGAGAGATTCATCTTAGGTTTTTCGACCACCGTCGAAATCTCATCCTTGACCTTAACGGTCTCAAATTCCTGGCACAAAGATTCGTGGATCTCGCCATCCACCTCAACATACTTAAAAGATGACAAATGGCTCACCATTATGTCCTCTTCACCATAGACGGTCATGATGCTACCACCCACAGCATACTTCAGTTTCTGGTGCAATGTGGAGGTTACTGCGCCCGCAGAATGGACCCAAGGCCGGCCCAACAGACAGCTATAGGCTGGCATGATATCCATGATATAGAAAACCGCGTCAAGGTTTCTGGCCCAACTTAAGTGGGTAGGGTTACCTCTCCAAAGACGATCCGCTTAGTTCCATCAAAAGCTTTTACCACAGATCACTAGGGTGTACATATCAGCCCTCTCGTATCTAACATCATCAGAGCTTTCTTAGGGAGCACGTTCAGAAATGATCCCATGTCCACCAGCACATGGACATGACCGTTCCTCGACATTCTATCGAGATATGCAAGGCGCTATTGTGGTTCCTTCCTTTCGGCGTCAGCTCGAGGTCAGTAAACCCTAATTCGGTACCAGCATTCACAGGAGCAACCACTCCTTCTAGCTGGTTGACGAAGATCTCTTGCGGTGCATAGGCTGCATTGAAAACCTTTAGCAGAGCGTTGCGGTGTGCCTTGGAACGCAACAACAGATTCAGAATAGAGATCTTAGACGGCGTCTGATGAAGATGATCAACTATCTTATAATCACTTTTCTTGATCAGTCTCATAAATTCTTCGGCGTCTTTCACAAGTAGGTATTTTCCTACCTCGCGGGAGGTTTCTTCGACGACCTTACTTTTACCTCTGTCAGTCCTCTCGACTTTGTCACTTTGTCTGCCACAATCTCTGGTGGAGAAAACACTCTTCCGCTGTGCGTTTTTCCCCAATCCCGACTAGGTTGTCAACAGATTGCCCGGGTGGCTCTAACTCCAACTTCTGTCCATTGCTGTAGACATCTGCCCCATAGTGCCATGGAACAGCGTTATTGCTCTCGAATGGTATAGGCCCAGCCTTCGTTATGGTAATCGTAGGTGGCCTTGATACAGAAATGGTAATTGTCTTACGAGGGATGGTGATAGTGGCAACCTCATCCTTTTGCTTCAGCATTACTTCCCCTGATCTGTTCTCAGCCCTCCGACTAAACTACAGAATTCCTTTGTTCATCAAACTCTGAATCCCTGTTACAACTGATCACAGCCGTCTGGGGGATTTGCACACTCCATAAACAACTTTCCACAGCCCGGGAAAATACCTTTCTTCATCAACTTTGATTTAACAAAACCAAGTGGTGTTTTCAGGTCTTTGACATCAGTCAATAAGTCTGAATCTTCCTCTTCAATGATGGCGCTAACCCCGTCTCCCCCATGGTTGGGCATAGGGTTCTTCGTAACATTTGGAACATTATCAGAAAATTTGATTATCTTGGTGTCAACCATGTCTTGCACTTTGTGCTTAAATGCTTTACAGTTGTCAATCGAGTGGCCAGGTGCCCCCGAATGAAACTCACATATCGCATTCGCATCGTAGCCCGGTGGAGGTGTCCCTGTCAAGGGAGCCAAAGTTCTCTTTTGAACTAGCTGCAACTGGAGCAAAGTCTGCAAAAGCTGAGTGTATGACATAGGTGGGGTTTCGAGGTGACGATTTGATAATGGCGCTTTATTCTGGTACCATCCGGTACCCTTGCTGGTTTTGTTGTTGCTGCTGGCTGAGGTTGCTGGACAGCAGGAATAATAATGCTAGCGACCTGTTGGCCCTGGCCTTTTCTCTTTCCCGAGCATTAGACACTGAGCTCGTCTCACCTTCACGTCTCTTACCACTGTAAGGTTTCTTTCCCCCTCTAGCTGAGGATACATCTACACCCTAAATCTTTCCGAGTTTAATGCCATTCTCTACATGTTCTCCAGTGATTATGAGGTCGGAGAAGCTTCTCGACATACCACTAACAAGCTTCTCATAATAAACTCCTAGAAGAGTAGCCACGAACATCTCGATAAGTTCCCGCTCAACCATCGGTGGCTGAACTCTCGCTGCCAGTTCACGCCACCTCTGGGCATACTCTTTAAATCCTTCTTTGTTCTTCTGAGACAAATTTTGTAGCTGAACCCGGTTGGAGCCAGATCGTTATTGTACTGATAGTGGCATACGAATGCTTCAGCAAGGTCTTTCCACGTACGTACACTTGTGGGTTCAAAACCCATATACCACTCCAGCGAGGGGCCTTACAGGCTGTCCTGGAAGAAGTGCATCAACAACTTCTCATCTTCAGAATGTGCGGACATCTTTCGATAGTACGACCTCAGATGCACACGGGGGCAAGTGGTGGCCTTATAATTCTCGAAGTCGGGTACTTTAAACTTGGGAGGCACCTTGAAGTCTGAGATCAGCCCCAACTTGGTCATGTCAACGCCCATGGTATTCAAGTTCTCAAAACTCTTCATCTTGTCTTCGAGTGCTTGAACCTTAAACGGGCTTCAGAATTCAGTTCGCCCTCAGCTCCTTTCATTGAGAATATGTTCTCTTGATGATCCTCTTGCCATGGTTGATGGCCATTATGTAACAACCCAATTTTTAATAATTAATTATTTGTGTTAATTAATTGATTTATTTGGATTATTCTAATTATTTGAATAATTAGATGATTGTTTAAATGGATTTATAGATGTTTGAGAGAGGGAATATATTGGATAGAAATAAAGGGAAAGATATATATATATGAGGAAGTGGAAAAGAAAAGAAAGAAGGAAGAGAAAAGAAAGGGAAAGAAAGAGAAAGAAGAGAAAAGTAGGAGAAAAAGAGGAAACTTGGAGAATCATCAAGAACATCCTCTAGCTTCCGATTAATCGAGGTAAGGGTGTGAAATCTTACTATCTTAATCAATGTGTATGATTATGTATGTGTGTGTTGGATTTGTTGGGGTTTTCTACTCATTTTCCATTTAGGGCAGAAGTTGGTTCAATCGGTAGAGACGATGTTTTATCGGTTAGAATCGAGAATGAACGGAGTAGTTTAGTCGGGTAGTGTTGGGCTAAGCCTACTGAGGTTGGTTTGTACTGAATCGGTTGGTTTTGTGAGGTTTGGGCTTTTGGACAGCCATGGGGGTTCTGATCTCGCAGGTTCGCCAGGAGAATGGCAGCGAGGCTTCGCCAGGCGAAGCCCAACGAACAGTAGCGAATCAAGTCAGAACCAAACACCCTCTCTTCGTTGGCAAGTTCGCTAGGCGAACGCGTGTGGCGAAGGTTCGTCGGGCGAGTAATTCTAGAATAAATCCCAGTGGTCTTCGCTGAAAGTTCGCCAGGCGAACGGAGTAGCGAAGGTTCGCCAGAGGCTTCGCCAGGCGAAGGTTAGCGAACACATCAGTATATTTTCTCTTTTTACGTTTTCCCTTCGTGGATTGATTGTGTGGTTTGGTTGCGATCATTCCTTGTCTGAGATGACTAATTATATGCTGTTATGTGTGCTGTGGGTAGCCGTATGGCGTGAATCCTAGATTATGAATTGATTGTGAATATGTGGCCTTTTGGCATATGTGACGCATTGTTTAAATTAATTGAAAATGCATGATGGATGTGATTGAGTTTATTGCCGTTTGGCATGATATTTGCTAGTGCATAATGAATATATGCGATTAACATGATGAATGCATGAGTATGTTTGTAAACATGTGTGCATTTCAAGAGTGTCGTGAGTCATGTTGCATGTGAAGCATCATGGTATGCATTCTTGTGTGTTTGATTCCTCGGAGAATCTGCAGAACCTCGTGTACCCTTGTGGGTTGTGAGCGATGGTTATTTATTGATCCCTCGGAGGATTTGCAGAACCTCGTATGTTGCGATGGTTATATTGATTCCTCGGAGAATCTGCAGAACCTCGTGTGCCCTTGTGGGGTGTGAGCAATGGTTATTTATTGATCCCTCGGAAGATTTGCAGAACCTCGTATGTTGCGATGGTTATATTGATTCCTCGTAGAATCTGCAGAACCTCGTGTGCCCTTGTGAGGTGTGAGCGATGGTTATTTATTGATCCCTCGGAGGATTTGCAGAACCTCATATGTTGCGATGGTTATATTGATTCCTCGGAGAATCTGCAGAACCTCGTGTGCCCTTGTGGGGTGTGAGCGATGGTTATTTATTGATCCCTCGGAGGATTTGCAGAACCTCGTATGTTGCAATGGTTATATTGATTCCTCGGAGAATCTGCAGAACCTCATGCGCCCTTGTGGGGTGTGAGCGATGGTTATTTATTGATCCCTCGGAGGATTTGCAAAACCTCGTATGTTGCGATGGTTATATTGATTCCTCGAAGAATCTGCAGAACCTCGTGTGCCCTTGTGGGGTGTGAGCGATGGTTATTTATTGATCCCTCGAAGGATTTGCAGAACTCTTATGTTGCGATGGTTATATTGATTCCTCGGAGAATCTGCAGAACCTCGTGTGCCCTTGTGGGGTGTGAGCGATGGTTATTTTTGGTTCTTCAATTGAACCTGCTGATTTGAGTCGGTACTGCATTTGCATCTGCATAGAGTCGTGAGTCGGTCTCTATGAGTTGCATGATTCATCTTTATATGATGCATTGGTGAAATAAACATGTATGTGTATGTTTAAGTGAAAATGATGTGAATTATAGAAGCATGATTGAATGTGCTTGGTTGTAGAGTATATGAGAAATTATGAATAATGCCAGAGGATGTAATAGTATATATATATATATATATATATATATACATGTCTTGCTTGGTAGATGTGAGAATAATGTAAATGTGAAAGATATTGACTAATGAATTGCTGATTAAGTATGATTGTGTATGTTTATATGATTGGCGGTAAATGAAACATAATGTATAAGTCTATGTGGATTAATTGTAATTGTGAATGTATGCATGATAAAATGCTTGGTTTTATACATATATACATTATGATGTATGATAGTGGATTGTGAGGCATTGTAGTGAGAAACTGTGAAATATATATATTCTGTACTTGTGCATTGATATATGATTATGTGTATTGATTATTATGGTAATGTTTCTCACCCTTCTGCTGGAATGATGTCCTACATGACATCGTGCAGGTACCAAGGAGTAGTATTGATAGTAGTTGTGAGGTCGCTGTTGGTGCATCTATTAGTATTTAATAATGTTAGGTCAAGTCATGCTCTGGTTATGTAACACTGGGATCGCGGGGTTTATGCCTTAGAGATATATTGTATATTCTAAGTTGTGTTTTAAATGTATTTGAAATATGTGATAATGGCCTCTGTGCCTAAGTGTTGATGATTATGTGATGAACATGAATTTTCTGTGAAGAGTTATGTAAACCAAATTGAATCCGCTGCTTCATGCAAGATGAAAATTTAATAGAATGATTATTTATTTCAATGTTACATGAGTATGACATGTGAATGTTAAGATTTTGTAATTATGTGTGACTCCCTTTGAGAAAGCATGTTAATTTACTCTGATTAAATATGTATTTTTCCGTGGGGATTAGAAGGGTGTTACACATTACCCTGAGCAAACCCAGCAGCATCAAGACCATACAGATTACCATCACTAGCGTTTCCAGCGTTACCCGTTCCTCCAGTATTGCCATTGCCCATACCAACATTACCATTGGCCTCGAAGTTGCCATTTTTGGCTCCAGTTGTATTCCCATTAGCTCCAACATTAGTAACAACATTACCATTTCCACTTCCGTTCCCTCTAGTAACAAGGATGCCAGCATGAGGGGTCTCAATAAGCGGAGGGTTTACAACATTCCCACCGTGTAGCACGCCGTTGTTGTCGACGCGTGCAATTAGAGGTTGCACCAGAGTTCTGAGTTGGTCCTTGCCATTAGCGACCACTTGCATGAGATCTATAAAACGGTCCATCCTCTCCCTGAGCTCTTGAATGTCAGTCTGAACCTGTTCCATCACTCTGACTTGATTCGTTCTGGTGGAATACCGGTGAATCTGCCTTCGTTCAATCCTGAAATAACCTGCAAGCACAAAGGGTTAGGAAAACAACTCGAGGTACCTGTCATGCAAATGATGATGCTTATGCAAATGCAGACACGTATCTATGCATTAGGAGGAACTCCCCCTCGATTCTAGCTCCAAGACAAATAAAGTCTATCATCCAATCATGGAAAGAAATCCCCATATATATATCTGAAAAACCCGTGTGGGCAGCGTACAACAGTAATCGAATACAACTAAAGAAACAAGTGTGACCCCAACCAAAAAGCCTGGTGGTGGTCAGCATATCAATGCATATCAGGTACAAAGAAATACAAAGAAATCAAGTGCGGCTACGGGCACGAAAATCCTCCAATAACTTGTTCGTAGTGGGATGATTAGGCTGGGTGAGCAGCCCTCGGATTACCAAATCCCTCTGCCTGATGGTATCCTGGAGATCCTCGACAATGTCCCCACAAACACCTTCTCTAGAGCGGCCCTCCACTCTACACCTCTTAGCATCAGCTCTGAGTTGATAATCCTGCAGGCTTGCCTTGGTCTCAACCAATTTGTACTGGACGTCTCGTCGAAGTGAGGCTTCGGCCTCTATCTTTTTGTCATTGATCCCAATCTGGGCCTCCAACTCGGCTATTTGTTGCTTCAGCTTTTCTTCTCGCTCTTTGTGGCTAGTCAAAGTTTTGTTCCACAATTTCTCGTATTTGGATAACTTCAGATACGCTCTATCCAGGTCCTGCTTCTTAGTGGTCAATACACTATGCACAACTTTCAGGTCCAATCCAAGACATTCTCTAGAATCAGTCTCCTTGGTCAAATTGGCGCCCAAGTGATTTATCAACTCGGTCTGCTTTTTGCAGGTGTATACGACTTCGTTCCTCTCTCTTCGGAGTTGAGCGATTTATTTTTCCAGTTCTTTGTTGGCTTTGATCAAATCTTCATTCTTAGCTTCAAGCTGATTATACTTCTGAATTTCAATCATGGTAGGCTCTGAATGGAAGTCCTGTTTGATGGGAGGAAAGGACATCATCATTTTTTCTGCCCTATTATGAATCCAAGCCACGTAAGGAGCATAAGCCTGACTATTGCACTTCCCCAATGAGGTCTTCCCTTTTCAGTGAACGTTATTCCAGGCATGTTCAAATCTGGCCAGATCATCCCCTTCCAATGTGCCAGTGAGGTACAGAGATTCCTGTACCTCCTCGTCCTTAGGAGGACCCCTCAAGGCATACCAGAACTGTCTGATAGTGATAGATGGATTGTAATTGATGCAACCTTTCCTACCCACCAGAGGGACGTTGGGAAAGTTCCCACAGCTGTAGATGATTTCAATCCCCAGGCAATCTCTGTCAAACCAATCAATATCTTCGGCAGACAAACTCATCAGGCGCTCAGACCACTCCTTCGTCTCTGCAGTCTCTAAGAAAGAACCATCCTTAGGTAAATGAGTGACAAACCATCTATAAAACAGTGAAGCACAACAGGACACACTCTTGCCTCTTCTATTCTCGTTCTTATAGTGCACCGAATGACACACGTCTCCGAGCAAGGTAGGGATGGGATTCCTTGAAACGAAAATACGAAGAGCGTTCATATCCACAAAGTCTGGGATATTGGGGAATAACATGATACCATATATGCATAGTGCCAAAATAGCTTTGAATGCCACCCAGCATTCCTTCTTGGCGAAGTGTCGGGCTTTATCAGCCAGAAAAGGTAATGGGAATCCATAAGCTCCGTTTCTCCTGGCTGTTCTTCCTTTCAACTCAGAAACCTCCATATGCAAAGCTGTAGCAATACTAGCAAGATCTGGCTCCTTGTCAATAGGATAAAAGGGTACCTGAGCAAGAATGGATACTTCCAATATGGCAGAAAACTCTTCCAATGTAGGGGCCAGCACATAACTCAGAAACGTGAAGCAACGCAACTCAGGATCGTAAAACTAAAGCAGAGTCTGAAGTCCATTCAATTCATACAAAGATGGCTTGCACACAACACTTAGCAGCTTCCCATAGGTTCCCCTGAAATCCTTCATCACTTCCTTACCAGCCAAAGAAATCAAACTCCTCAACGTAGTAATATCTGGTGTAGGAAACTTGTAAGCCAAAGTTCTTCTCAAGTTGGGCTCCATGTTGGACAAAAAGGGAACAAGATTGCTATAATCAAGAAGGAACTGCACACCTACAACATTGATACATGTTAAAAGTAATGCAACATGAAAATGTAAATGCAAATGCAAATGCAAGATGCAGCAGGAGATCAAGAGTGTTGTGCTGTGAAGTGGCAAGTCATAATTCTGCTTCGGCAAGAATATAACACAACTCTGATAATAAGGGCCTACTGATACCAACAATATTGATTCACTGTCAAGAAAATCAGGTTGTCTAATGGTCAAAGTTTCCTGCAATAACCCGACCCCGCTCACAGGTATGGACCTAATCACAGAAAAGGTTCGACATCCTATGCGTTCATCAGCGTCCCAGACTTTCAGGAAATGATGATACGTTCACCATTTCTGGTTTGGCATCATCCTTTCCTAAAGAGGCCTCACTCAGCTGAATCATAAATGATCGGTTCCCAGAGTCGACAATCCCTAGATCTGAAATCCTTTCAACGGCCCACTGGGCTGGAAATGGAAATCATCTCAAAGAATCTCGTATGAGTGCAGATTTCGTGGGAACTAGTGCATGCCTAACATACATGTTCACCACTAATCTGCTTCTAGTGCTATGTACATACTCAAGCCTGGGTCTGGCTTATCACTCATCAGAGCACCCCTCCCACAACAACATAACAACAATAATATTATACTGAAAGTAAAATGCAGGCAAGTAAAATGCGATAAACAAATGCCAACCTAACAAATAAACACGCAAGCGTTAGGATTGACTCGTATAGGGGATAGGAAGCGGTCCCAGCCTAGGGGATGGCAAAATTCCCCAGCAGCTATATGTCCCCAGCAGAGTCGCCAGCTGTCACTACCGCGAAAATAAGGTGCTGGCAAAACAGAAGAGTCGCCACCTTTCGTTATTTATCCCACAGAAAGGGAAAGGAAACGATCGGAAAAACCAGACGAAAAGGTATAAGACAAGGTCATCGCAACCATGTCTGGGTTCGGGAGTCGGTTACGCAAGGGGAAGGTATTAGCACCCCTCACGTCCATCGTACTCGATGGGATCCATGCTTGTTGTGTTTATCTCACGGTTTGGTTTACTATCTACCTATCAAGGCTGGTCTGAAAAGAAAAGAAAAATGACTCGGCAAAGCATCGCACTTCGTTCCTACGTATTCTTGTCAGAGAACGAGAAATCAGAGTCAATGTAGTTCAGATAACTACGGGTGAAAGGATGGGGGAAGGTGGCTCGCCAACACGTCAGTATTGTGCCTACGTACTCTCAACAGATATGAGAGATCAGAGCTTGTGTAGTTTGGGATACTACGAATTACGGGCTTAGATTCATATGTTTTTCCGAGTAGGGTTAACAAACAGTTCCAGCAGTTTGGTGTATGCAACTCACTCGTCGGAGTCTCGTGCGTTACCGTTTACGGTAGAACTGAGAGTTAACGACACTCTTTTTCTAAAAATGTTTTCCTGATTAAGGGCCCACGGGCCAAAAAGAGGTTTGAAGTTTGTTTTTTTTTCTTTTACGGAAGAAGTGTTTTTTATGGATGTTTGTTGTTCGTACATCACTAGAGACTATGACTTAGGAGCGAATGTGTCGCATAGCGTCCAAAGGACATATACTAAACACTCTAGACCGCTCAATTATCATTTCCCAAGTGGCTTAAGGCTCATAACGCGCTGTACTAACTTGTCTTTATTACGTTTTTTACTGTTGTTTTGGAGATGAGAAGAGAACGAACTCTATCGGGAAACTGTCAAGTCCTAATGTTGTCATGTCAACGATTCATCCTATGGTTGAGTTTGAAACAGGGAACTCCTAGATGCTATCATGCAAAAGGTTTCAACCTAAAGTTCTATCATCACTTCCTTATCAAAGGAAATGAGGATCCTAGGGGATCATGTCAAGTGGGCAACAGACAGCAGACAAAGCATTAGCTAAACATCAGTAAAACAGATAAACAGAAAAGAAAACAGTAAAGATGCAAATGCGATGCAACAATACAAGCAGAGGGAGACTCACTCGACCTCTAAGCAATCAAGCAAAGAAAACAGGCAACAACAGACAAGTAAAGGGAGGATCACCTCAACCTTTATATGCAAATACATCAATTAGAAAGAGAAAAACAACACACAAGCAAGGGGAGGATCACCTCAACCCTTAAGGCAAGCAAGCAAAGGGAGAGTCACTCAACCTCTTAATGCAGTCATGCACCTACACTTAGACCATCTTAAACATGAACTACCCTAATGCAACACATCACTCAATCATGAATGAAGGAAAGGAATTATGACAAATAATGAATTCATTCCACAAGTAATCAAACAAGGCTTCTACCTTAAAGAAAGGAATTGAATGTTGGGAAGCAAGGGTAAGGTCCACAGGAACTTACCACAGGCACTTAACCAACTCAAAGGGATTTGGAAAGTTCTAGAGGTTTGACTACTTCAGGAGATGTGCAAAGTTCCCCCACAGGAGGGACTATGCTACCCAAAGAAGGTTCCGAAAATGACTAGATAAGGGAAGATTAGGAGAATGAAGACGGGAAGCAGGGTAAGATCCACAGGAACTCAACCAAATCCACTACCTCAGAAAGCTTGCATAGATTCAAATCCTTTGTAAAAATGCAATGAATTCCTCCACAGGAGGAAACATGCTCACAAGGAGGATCCTAGTTAAGCAAGGAAGATTTTGAGGGAAGCTAAACTTATAGGAAGAATCATCCACCTAATTTGAAGTTCTAAGGAACCTCAATGATTACCTTCTAAGGATCACCTAAACTAAGGATTCAAAGGCTCTATCAAGGCCCAATCAAGGTTCTAAAGAGGTATCTACCTAAGTTCTATCCTAAAGGAGGAGATTTGAAGCTTAGAATTAGTTAAAGTTCACTCTAAGGACTAATCTATGAAGTAGGCCTAGTTAGGGTCACCTAAACCATAATCAACATGTAAAATAGGGGAATAAAAGAAAATCAATTCTAAAAATGATAAGGAAAATCCTAGATGATCCTAAATGTGTTAGGGATCTATGGTACAAAAACCAGGGGCACAACCTAATCCTAAAGGTTCTAATAAAATCTAAACTCAAAGGGTGTGCTAAAGGGAATCCATAAATGGGAAGTCCTAAAACCTATCTCAAACTCCAACTTAGAATCATCTAAAAAATACAATAAAAATCACACAAACCTATCAAGGAGTCTATAACAAGCATGCAAAATTTCAAAACCTAACTCTAAATTATGAGGTAGTACAAAAATCAGAAATTAAACTAGTCATTTTGAACATTTTTAATCATGCAATAAAAATAGAAAAATAGCACAAAAATGGAAAATTAACCAAAATTCCAAATAAATGGCATCCAAAAATTAGAAATAATCCAAGGAACAGACATGATTTTTCCACATTTTTCTGACAATTATTTATATTTTTAATGAATTTAAAATGATTAAAACATTAAAAGAAATAAGAAAAATCAATAAAAAGAAATTAAAAGGCAAGAATAAAACGTGGCCATTGGATCTGGAGACTCGTCCACTCATTTAAAGGACCAGCGCGTGCCACATATCTCAGAAGTCCCTTTAAATGAAACGCAGCGTTTCGTGAGGGTTCAGGTGTGGCTGATTGACTAGGGTTCACCCTACGTTCTAATCTGGAGCGTCCAAGCCAAAAGTATGATAATCCAATGTCTAAAAGCTTACCAAGTCATCAGTCAAGGTCAACAATCCTCAGGGTGGATTCTCACACGTGAGATTTTCATACTAAGTCTCTTAAATAGAAATCATCCAACGGTGTAAACTTCGTCTCCTACCTTTGAATTGCAAATGGAATGGGGAAAGTTAGGGTGGCCGGAGAAGACTCCAGTCGTCTTCTCCGGCGAGCTCACGGTGGCCAAGCCATCACAAGGCAACAAACTTTAATAAAATCTCCAGATCCACTCATTTTCTCACGAGGATCATCATGACAACCTCCATTTTTTCATCTTCTCAAAGAATACGCAGATACAACCATGAACAGAAAAATCACAACTAAGCAAATCATCACCAAACTCTACCAAAAGTGCACAGATCTTTTCTACACTCATCATTAATCAAGAATCCATGTTCAATCTTTGAAATCCATCAAAATACAGCCCTAACCGAACCTCTAAATATTTCATCCATGATCAAGAACTCTAGCGAATGTCTACCAAACCTTGCCTAAATCCATCTATGGTTCAAGAATTACCTAACCACATGCAATTTCTATCCTAATTCATTCTCATCAGAGCATAATAATGAAAAGAAAGAAACCTGATTTTAGCTTCCACAGAGAGTTCTACAACCTCCAATTCTTGATCAAACTTTCTCAGACACGTTCAGTGATGCTTACTGAAGAATCTTGAAACTCCAATTCCCTCTGAAATTGCCTCTAAGATGAAAAATGATTTTCACTTTGTAACTAACTTTTTCAAGTGCTTGTTACCTCATTCAAGCTTTTCCAATCACCAAAACTGCAATGAACTCTTCCAGAAACTTATATAGAATTGTTTTGGATCATTAGCTGGCCCAGTTATGGCCCAATTCAATTAGTCCAATTTTCTGATTTTTCCCCATTTCCTCTCATGACAGTACCGATTTTTCTTCTGTTTCAGCTTCATTCTCACCCAAATTTCTTGCATAATACCTCATGAATATGAATGGACCAGATTGGATCCTCAATTAAATCCTATGGTGTATATTGATTAGGTTACTTCAACCTTAAGCAACACTTGAAATGGACGTGAACCAAACCTCATCTTAAAATTATACAAATTCCAATTCACTCCAAATGTCCTCTACTTTCAAAAAATGCACAAACTTGCCAAGTTTTGCACAAAAATGAATTGTTTTAGAATTTTCATCTTTTCATGCCTTTTAATTACCCTCCATGGTATTTCCTTCATACACTTCCATATTTAATCCATATCAATGAATGTTTGGGCCATGGTTGGACAAATAACACCATTTTTACAACTTTCAAGTTGATCAAAAGTCCATTTGAGGTGTCTAAGTTGATGAAATTGACCCATAACCAAAAATGGCCTATAATTCCAAATTCCCAAAATACCCTTGTCTTGCAAAGCTTGTATATTGAGTTCTATAAATCCAATCATGGACTTCTAGTACTTTCTAGAAAGATAAGAATATAAGGAACAACATTCATGTTGGCCAAAAGTTCATGATAATCATCTTTCTAGGGAAAAAGTGTCATGCAAGTTGGTTGACTTTCAAGCTCCAAATTCACATTCCTCTGATGACCTGTAACTTGTCTGGCTCATAACTTGAGTTCTATACACCCTATCAAGGACTTCTAGTACTCAAACTAAAACTATGATCATGCTCTACAACAATCATGTTGGGGTCAAGGTGAGATGAAAATCACATCTTGAGTTATGTGGTCTTGAAGTTAGGCACTAAACTAGGGGATTTTACACTGTCAAGCATAGCAACCCTAGCCTATGAACTCCTCACACTCTTGATTCATGGTGAGTTGACCTTGGAATCATCCCTTAGGCATCTTAAGACATCAATCCATGATCACATGGCTTTGAAATTAGGTCTCAACCTTCTTCAAATCATCAGTTGACCTAGGGTTGACCAGATGAAAACCCTAGTTCCACCAATCTTGGTTGTAGCTTCATATCCTTCACATGATGACATGTCTAGGCTTAAAAATGATCTTCAACGCTTCTCATGAGCTCTCTCAAGGTCTCAAGTCCAACTCCATGGATCCAACATCATCAGATTGCTTCCCACAACTCTCAAGTTAGGAGGCATACACACTTGGCTCCAACCACTCTCTTTGAGAATCTTTAACTTCTCTGATGAGGATATCAACCCTTGAACACTTGAATAAACCCCTTAGATAGCTTCATAGCCTTGTATAGCCGTTTATTGGTAGTCATATCTCTTGATCTCCTGCACACATGTCAATGCAATGCAGATGATAATGCTAATATGTATGCAATGAAACACAAGCTAGGTAAAGAAAAGGTCAGGCAAATTTTGGGGTGCAATATTTTGCTTCTGTTAAGTGTTGCCAATAGCATGAAAACATTAAGTTGTTTTATTAGTATGCATGACTGTCAAATTATATTTTATTGGAGAAGGTTGAGAGTTGAGTTGAGCAATACCTTGATAGCATGATAAAGGCCTGCTTAGTCTGTACCTGATGTTTGTGTGTTAACTTGTAAGTTATGATTAAATGTGTGCACTGAGCAGTTTTGTGGAAATGCATTGAACAGATTGTTGGATAGATTGGACATTGTCGTGTTTTAATTTATAACTTTGTTTTTGAAACTGCCTTGAATTTGAGCTGTTCAATTGGTGTCTATTCACTTTGAAATATTAACTATCCTTAAAAGCATGACTTTGAACTGATGGTTTTCATTCTTGGTAACAAAACTGTTTGTTGCTTCTGTTTTCAAACAAGCTTCGCATATGTTGTATGAATTGGTTTTTGAAGTTGATGTTTGGTTTATTTGGTTCATATTGCCTCAAAAGTGAAAACTGTCATCAGTAGTTGTTAGACTGTCATTAGGGTGTGTGTAGGTTTTGTTTTCTTTTGTGAAACTGCTAGCATGTGTTGATGTGTTGTTTTTGTTGAGATGATTCATATACTGCTGATTGAAGCATGTATTGATCCATGATGATCAACTTTGTCTTGTTCATGTTTGTTGGTTTTTAAGTTTATTCCTTATGCAACATTTTGGTTTGATTTTGTTTGACAAGTTTTGTAGATGTTTTCTAGTGTTTGATTGTTAGCATTAATGGCCAAACTGCCACTGTCATGAGATTTGTGGATTGAATTATTACCTCTAGTTCTCTACACATGCTGGATCTATTATGCATCTTAGATTTGGTTGATGTTATCAAGAGCTTTAGGACTTTGAGGCTGTTGCTTTTTGTTGCATCAGGGGTATGGAATCCAAGGGCCTGCTATTACTAAGGTTTGGGACCACTTGAGTTTGTTTGGTTAGAAGTAGGCAGCTAAGTTTGAGATCATGAGGCTTTTGATCTACTGAACCTATGAAAGCAGTTTTTGCTACTGTGACTGCTTGGTGAATTGAATTTGGATAACAAGTAAGGACTGTCTTGGTTTAGATTGATCTGTCTGGCTTTAGGTCTTTGAGAGGAAGCTAGCATCATGTAGACTATTCAAGTTAAGGATTTAGTTTGTATTTCTCTTTTGGTATGTCATGAAGGAGGGTTGTTATTACCAATCTGTTGGAACTCATGACCTCTCAAAGTTTCTAGCTCAACAGTCTGTTGATAGGGCTAAGTTTTGGGTGATGACTGTTATTAGAACAATTTGTGGATATCTTGTCCTTTTTATGCTACTGCTAGGTTTTTGGTGTTTTTATTATAGAATTATGTGTGCTTGCTAGTATGAGGTAGCAACTATTATTTTAGAGCATTGTCAGGCTACTGCTAGATGGTTGAAGTGGTGGTTGTCAATAGGGCAGTATGTGTAGATGTTGTTTTAGTAAGGGTGTGGATATTTGATGTTGAATCATGTGGTGTATTGTTGATAGCATGGTTATGTTGGGTTGATGTTCATTGCTGCTAAATTTGTTCCTTATACTAAAACCTTTTTGCAATTTAGCAACTGTTATATGAAGTTTTGGAGATAGTTGCTGATTTGGAGCATTGGCTTGTCGAAGATTTACAACTGTGCTGTTGAGAAATTTGGGTTTTGTCACACATGTTTGTTTGTCGCATAGAGCATTTAGGTATGGATTGGTGGTACTGCCATTTGATGTGTGTTGTTCTGATTTCACTAAAGGCATGATATTTTGGTTTTAACACAAGCATTATGTGTGTGGGATTTTAAAGCAATTGCTTAATGTTGTGGCCTTGCTGTTTTGGATTGTGTTCACATCATGTTCATCCCTTGCAACTCACATGCTTGTTTTTGATCCATTATGTTTTGAATGATTTTTTCTGTTAGAACTCATCCAACACCATATTTGAAACTTTCTCAAACTCTTATTTGATCCTAAATGCATCAGTTTCAACCTTTGAATTCCACAATTGCATCTCAAAACTCCATTATGCATCTTCCATAGAATTTTTGTGTGTGTGTGCAGTATTTGGATAAATGGTTGATACCATCGTGTTCCTTTTAAAATTCTAGGCAAGTTTGACTAAAATTTTGTTGAATTTTATGAAGAATTGAGAGAGTTAGGATCAAAACGCATGTTGATGTTTTTGCCTTGCTTGCCTTGTATTGTTGCCCAGAATTCATGTGTTTTGAGGCTTATTTATTTAAAGGGTGGCGCTATACAATGGATGTATCGCTACCCCAGTGGTTAGAAGCTCACTCTTAAGACCTTGCCATGCGCCTGTACCCCTGTTAGACCCCTAGCGGGGGCATTTTTGTTTCATTTTCATTTTATTTCCATGTTTTTATTATTTCTTTCTCTTTTTCCATTTCCATTTGAGCGCTTGAGAGTGGTCTGTTGGTTATATGTTGCGCTTAAAGACCCAAGGTCAAGAGGCAAACTCTTGGTGGGAGCTTTTTCTTTATTTTTAATACTTGCCTTCTTTTTATTTATTTTATTTTCCATCTCTTTTGATTTTATTTTATTTTCCATTTTTATTTTATCATTTTATTTTGAATTCATCAATTTCATTTCCTTTTCATTTCATTTGTGAGTGATTTATTTAATGTTTATTTGGCTTTGTACCATGATGCCCCTTAGAATTTCCTAGTCCCTTCGTTTAGGATGGGAGTAGGAGAAACATTAGATGTTCAATCCTATGCATGTCAACATTAGTTTAGTTCTTCCTTTTCATTCCAACTTTAGGAGCATTGTACATGATAACTTTAGGGTCCAATTTCCCATTAGTTCGAGTCTTTCTCTTCTCATCTCCTAAACAATTCAAAGCATCTAATAAAGGATAATTTGTGTCGTACACTACAAGCCTTAAGTATTCGAGGAATGATGGTTAGGGGGCCTCCTCTCAACTGTCTAGAGTGTTTAGCGTATTCCTTTTGGGCGATATGCGACGCATTCGCTCTCGAGTCATAGTCTTTAGTGCGACATGAGTTTCAAACCATAACTCAATCCAATTCTTTGTCTTAAAAAAAAAAACATCAAATCTTTTTATCCTTCGGGATCTTACCTGGAAAATCATTTTCATAAAGAGAGTTTCGTTAACTCTTGGTTCTACCGCAAACAGGTAACGCCTAAGTCTCCAATGGTCGAGCTTCATACACCTAACTGCTAGAACTAAGGTTTAACCCTACTCGGTTTTAAAACACTTGAACCAATTTGTGGTCGTGTTAGCCCGAACTCTGTTTGCTCTGATTTCTCGTACCAAACGAGGATACGTAGGCACAGGACGACGATGTCTTGGCGAGCAACCTTCCCCACCTTTCACCTGTAGTTTTCTGAACTACGTTGACTCTGACTTTCCCATTGCACGAGGGAATACATAGGCATAGAGCGGCGATGCTCTATTGAGTCCCTTTTCTTTTCTTTCACCCCTGTTCTCCAGCCTTTATAGTTTTACACCCTTTTAGATAGACCACAATGTCGTACCTCGAAAAATACGATCCTCGCGATGGACGCGAAAAATACTGTTCGAAACAGAGTCGCCACCGAACTTTATTCATTCCAAGGATGGAATAGGAAAATATCGATAAAACCTTAAAGGAGATAAGAACATGGTCATCGCAACCAATGTTCTAGGTTCGGGAGTCGATTACGCAGAGGGAAGGTATTAGCACCCTCTACGTCCGTTGTACTCAACGGGAACCTCTTTATTCGATTCGAGAGTAAAGTTAACTACGCTTGTTTGTTTTCTTCTAAGGTTTCTCCTATAGGGGGAATGGTGGTTTTAAGATAGGCTGCTCGCTAAGGATTGGGGTCCTTGTGCCTACGTATCTTCACTTGTAAGAAGTGGAAAATTAGAGCATTCGTAGTTCGTGGGACTACGGGAAAAAAGAGGGGAATGGGCTCGCCAAGATCATCGCAATCTTGTGCCTACGTATTCTCATTGATAAATGAGAAATCAGAGCAGCCGTAGTTCGGCTAACTACGGTAAAAAGGTGGGTAAACGAACGAGTGTTTAGGTCGCATTCTAACTGCTAAACGTTGGCTTGTCTGCTCGCTAGGGGAGGCTGAAGCACGAGTTTGTTATGCGCTGAAGAATGGGCTAAACAATGTTCTTTGGTAATAGGTATGGGAACCTAAAGGTGGGAAATAAAGAAAAATGCTCGCTAGGATCATCGGAATCCTATGCCTACGTATTCTCAATGGATGTGAGAAATCAGAGCAGCCGTAGTTCGGCCGACTACGGTAAAAGATTTGTGTTTGGAATGAACGAGAGTTTAGGTCGCATTCTAACTGCTAAACATTGTCTTGTCTGCTTGCTAGTGGAGGCTGAAGCACGAGTTTGTTATGCGCGGAAGAAGGGACTAAACAATGTTCTTTGAGAAAGTATTTAGGTTGGAGATTGCACGAGGGAGAGGAATTTTTGTTTATCGTATTGGATGTTTTGGTTAGAGGTTATATTTGAATAGGTTTAAGGTTTCGATCGCACGGGGGCGAGAAAGAGGAGTTTGGTTAGGTAATTTGATGGAGAATGACGACTATTCGATAAACGAGACGTCGGTCTCGCAATCAATTAATCGGGATGTTATTGGAATGCTAGATCCCAACAACGCCTTTTTCATTCGAATAATTATGAAATTGTATTTGAATGGACAATGACGATATTTGTCCAAATGGTTAGGGCATATATTTTATAGACGAAAGGTCGAGTAACCCACAACCTAAACCGTGCACCCCAAGAGTGGTTACTCAAGAATTCAAGGAATGCGGGACTCCAAGAACTCCATTCTTTCGTAATTTAATCAAGAAAATAGTTTGGATTTGACGTATGGTTTAGAAACATACTAGGGTTTAGACTCGATCGCACGGAGGTAAGGAACGAGGTTAGACGAGTTGGAAATTTAGGAGGAATGACGACTTTTCGATAAGTGAGACGTCGGCCTCGTAACCAATTAGTCGGGATATCGTTGGAATGCTAGATCCCAACGACATCTTTTTCATTCCATTAATTATGAAATATGTTTGTTGGACAGTAAATACTTGTCCAAATAATTATGGAAGTATTTTAGAAATGAAAGTTCGAACGACACACCATTCAAGGCGTACGCCTCAATAGTAGTCACTCTCAAATTCGAGGAATGCGCGACTCCAAGAACCCGATACTTTCATAATTTTAATTGAGAAAATAGTTTAAAAAAATATTAGCGGAGGTAAGTTAAACTGGGGTGGGCATATGGTTAGGATTAGGGTTTGCCTACTTTGAAAGGTTTAAACAAAGTTGGGGAGTTTTAGCGATGAAAGACGAAGCGACCACAACTCAAGACGTGCGCCTCGAGAGCGGTCGCTTAAGGACCCAAAGAGTGCTAGACTCCAAGGATCCACCACTTTCATATAAATTCAAAAAATGGATTTTTATTTATTCTAATTTTTTCTAAAAGGAAAAACAAATAAAATATTTTGAATTTAATAAAAGGGAAACAAATTTGATAAAATAGAATATGAATAAAGTCCCATTGCAGAGTAATTATTAATTATCATAAATCATAAATAAAATCCAAAAAACTAATAAAAATATCACTAATATTGACTTGATTATATATAGGAACATGGCTAACTATATTAAATCAAAGACATGTTGGAGTGCTAGTAGAAGCAAACAAAGAGGTCATACCACAAGGGCCCATACGGCCCAAAGGTACCCATTTTCGGAACCCAAAGTGATTATAAACAGCCAAGAAAATGAAGAGGCACTTAGCCTCTTATTCTTACACGTGCGTGTGAACATCAATAGCCAAAGAAATACCAAATCATCTTGGTCTCTTCCCCATCATCAGTGGCAGTGCGTCATTTAATAACCTAAAATTAATTGCTATTGATAAAACCAATTTTCAAGACCTACCCTATTCCAGTTAATACATGTTTTGGTGCATTAAGAGAGAGAACCAGCCCCTTTATTTTTAAAAAAAAGAATCTAAACCTCTTCCTCTCACTTTTCCCGTCCTACTCCCTTTTTCATTCTCTCTCTCACTCAAAGAAAAAAAACCTTCGATCCAAACATCCCCTCAGATTCAAAACATTTTTTGACATAGAAACTGGGATGCAATACGTTTCAAAAATCAAAATCCTAATCTCACAATACTATCTAAGACATCCATCAATGTTCTACATCTATGGTGAAGTAGTGACAGAATAACAATGAAGCATCGAGAAGGCGAAAAGACATCGACAAGCGAGAACGAGCTAAAGGCGATGAATACCTTACCAACTTGGTCGCTTTAATAGTAACGGTGAGTGATTTCCTAGCTGCTTTGAGACCCTGTTCCTTTCTCTTCCCTTCGAAACATGCGTAATTTGGTCTAGCTCAGAGTAGGCTCAGGTTCTGATATTGAACCTGAGTGGCTCTTGAAATTTTGAGCTCTAGGGATTAATCGGTTGTGGGTCGATTTTGACAAGGTAACGCTAGGGTTTTTTTCTTCTTTCTGCTACAGCCTTTTTTAGGGTTTTTTTCGTATCTTTTTTAAATGAACAGTGAGTGCTTATATAGGGAGTTTTTAGGGTTTGGCCTGGTACGTGTGAAATTAAAATCTGCTGGTAATAAAATTGTTTGATTCGTGTGAGTTTTTGTGTAGGACAATGAGGTGTCCTCTGGTGGTACAAATCCGTTATGTGCTGCTACCACCATCACTGATTCTATGGGATTTGAACGATAGTGACCTCTAAGTTTGTCTGTAGTGCATTTTAAAAATAGCTACTTTTACCTTGATTTTTACCGTGTGAATTATTGGGATTTTCACTGTGATGACATGGCTTTGGCTTTAACATCATTTTGACTTATATTGTTTTTCTTCATAAAACGGTCTCAATATCTTATGTTTGTGATACTTTCCTTACTGCAATTGCTCCCTTCACAATATCATAAGTCTTGCTGAGTTTAATCATTGCTGACATGTTTTTTTTAATATCAGGTTCCTGTTTGTATCCAGTCAAAAGTGGCAGTTATTTGTCTTGATTGTAACGGTCGGAATCCTGGACAAACCGGCATCATCTATATTCCAAACTTTCACAGTTCCATCCCTACCCTGGCTCACAAATTTATTGGTTCCGAGTGAAGAACTACTGGTAACAGTAACAGTCCCATGCGCGACATCGTGTAACCGTGCTGATGAAACTGTTTAGCGTCGAAATGCATCCCAAATTCGGAGTTCGCCGTCAGCAGAACCAGAGAATAATATAGACTTGTAATGATGAAAGGAGATATTGGTGATTGAAGCGCGGTGGCCTCGAAGAACTGCCACAGGATCAGGTAGTAGTCTTTTACTCATTCTTTCATCACTCTATAGTGACTTGTTAAATTGGTCCATGTGAATCGCGATTTCAGTTATTTGACGGTGGTGGCGCGCTGCTTGTACTGTTGTGGTGGCTTTATGATTGAAAATCACATGATAATCTTTGCTTCTATTTCTTCTTTTTCTGCAGATATACTTCACTTAACCTTGATCCATGTTAACCTCTTGTTGGACATGACGAAGTCGGGCACTAGTTCTAGTGGTGGTACCCAGCTGTACAACAGAAGTAGCAGGGAATGTAGAATCCTCTAATTCCTCAGGCAAATGAGTTGGGCCACCTTGGCTAACAATCTTGTCATAAAATGCAACCAGTACTGGATTCATTTGAGAGAGCATCCTATGCACTGTATCACGGATCTCACAAGCTCTACTGTCAATCCTAGTGCCATTGTAAGCCTTTGCATTGGAAACAATAAGATTAATATCCTGCAGAAATGCCGCACATGTAATATAGTTACTATTATCAACATGCTGCAAGATAGTAGAACTGTCCATTGGGTGCTGTATAATGGAGCGATAATTAGGTGCATCTTCATCTGAGACTGCAAAATGGAAGGCAATAATCGTTTGTCATACAATATTCGGTTGCAAACATCTCTAAGGCACATTCGCAATCTTCGAATTACATGGTGCTCAGCTTCAACCTTTGCTTTTAGCTCAGATGCCTTTGGGCTACTCGCAAATTTTGGTGCCCTGGGAAGTTCAGAATGGTGTCCTGTATCCTGAGATTTGTTACTGACTCGCTCCAACAACACAGACATAACAACTTTTATTAAATGATTAAAAAGCAAGGTCCTATTTTTGGTAGATGGCATGTTCACTTGATAAACTGAGCGATGAGGGAAAACTAAAGTAGGCACTTCCTCAACATCAACAAGTGCAGCTGAGGATGTACCAAGAAGTAAGATAGGTAAATCAGATGGTAATTCTTCTAGCATAGTCAGTAGAACGACTCTGAGCTGTTCATGAGCAGTTTCCCACCAAACATCAAACTGTGGTAAATAGAGAATGGATGGTGTCATTCTTCTAGCTTCACCAAATATATATACCAACGCCTCCTCCGGTATCTTTGCACTGTAAATTAAATTTGTGAGCTCCCTTTATAACACTTTGCCTTTCCTTGTGATTATCCTTGTTTTGTATGAAACCTGATATGTGAACTCTTTTCTTTTCGCAGGCCGCGAGAATATTTTACACGATTTTGTGGGTGAAACCTATAGCTCAAATGTCAAAGACAGCCGGTCTCGAAACAAGAATGCCCTTCCGTAAATTTTAGATTTAATGAATTTTGTTCTTGTGTAGCTTTAAGTTTTTTTGTAAACTTTCACAAATTGAACCTTTGGCGTTTTCTTGATCTTGTAGGTATAGGCAGCACATGGAAACATAAGGAATGCCAAGTGTGTTCATTGAGTTAGCGTTCTGTCCCGCTGTTAGCAAACCCTACCGCTATGAAACCTTTGACAATAGTGAATCTTGCTTTTGGTTACCTTATTGTTTTTGCATTATGAACCGACTGACTTGTTTTGTTGAATGTGAGGCAAGTACGATTGCTGTCAGTTGGAGGATGAAGTCGTTGCCGGTTGACAAGATGATTCTAACAGAAGCTGCAGTTAAGATGCTTGAATAGGTTGTTGCAGCTGTATAAAGGTTTTGGCACGATGGTAGCCGATAGTTTCTTTGGAATCTCCATTGGTTATTAATTATTGCGTCATTGCCATTATAGCTTTGCAAAGATCTCGGATATTTGGAGCAGTTATTTTCATTCTGAGTCACAAGTAACAAGCTAACCTTGTTCACCTGTTTTTCAGATGCACTTCTCTTCTGTTCATGGAAAGCCTGTAACGAACCGAATATATATGCAACTCCCAAGTTATGATTTTAGTCGTCTTCATTCCTTGGCAGATTCAAATCCTAACACGTTAGCCATCGCCGGCACAGGTCGCTTTGTTCGGGATTCATCTGAGCTTGAGAGTCTCTTGTATATGTAGTTTTTGACTTATCAATTGTGAATGTCTTCCAAAACTTGATCACAAAATGGTCTCACCTGCTGTTTTAATTCCAAATGATTCATGACTTAATGTAACCACTCAACTCATGGCTTGCGCAAGCCAGATCCTGTTATGGCCTTGTTTGTAAATTGAATCTCATGGCTTTGAATAGAAAACCAGTTTTTCTCTATTTTTGTTGTCATAGAATAACATGTCTTCGGTGTGAATGTAACGAGACTTGAATTCATCTGGCAGCATGGTCTAAGAATTCATTAATCCTCATTCCTTTAGTATCCATTTGAAATATAATTTAAAACAAACTGGAATAAGGTTGAAGATTAACTTGAAGCCATTAAACTAATTTCTTAAACTAATTTCTTAAAGTAGCTCGTGTTATATGGTTTAGAATCTACTTGAAATCTCTTGACCATTTTCGACTTTTAATGAACAAACTTGAACATAGCCCAATCTTAGACTAAGTTAAACCTAATCTAAAGACAATTCTAATTATAATAAACTTATCTTGAACCAATTCTACTAAACATGGCTTGAAACTTGCGAGCTAAATCTAAGTTTGTCACAAACTGATTTAGAATCCAATCATAACTTGACACTTGCAATCGAGCAAAGCTTGAGAAAAAATCGCCCATGTCTAGAAGGATCATGTGAAGTATCTTGAATTAAGTGCATATCGTAACAAGCAACTTGTAGCGATGCTTAAACAACCTTTAGAGAAGCTTTTAACCAAGTTGAAATAAGGTTTAAATTTCTTAAAAACTAACAATCACGTTGCGAGATAGATCCAATCATGTATTTTATGCTTTTGACCATATCATATCTGTCTGATCGTGAGAACGAGGACACACATGAATTTGGATATAAGGGCTGGAGGCACATTCTTCATCGTAAATTGCTAGGGATTATAACCATAACGTGTACACACATGGTCTTTATAAACGAAGTCTCATATAGTCATAGTCAGAAGTCGTGAAGCAGTAAAACAATCATTAAATACTGAAGTAGGACAAATTTGGGGTATGACAGATGCCCCTATCTAATTGCATTAAACCTGAGAGAATGAATTGTTGTATGGCATTCATTTTAAGGTGGAAGTCAATTAGATATAAGAAGACCCCAAAATTTGTCAGATAAGCAAGTAAACGGCAGTGAGGTATGCTAGAATGGGGCAGCAGGATGCGAAAGTTGAACAAGATAATCTGACCTTCTCTGAGTGGTCAAAACAGTCCCTTATCTAATAAGGTCCTTCGCGATACCAGAGTAGTAATCACAATCCTCTTTGGGTGGTCGAAGCAGCATCTTATCCAATAAGATTCTTCGATGATACCAAAGCAGTATCTCTAAGCCCATGAGATTCTTCGAGTGGTCGAAGCAGCATCTTATCAATTAAGATTCTTCGATGATACCAAAGAAGTATCTCTAAAAACATGAGATTCTTCGAGTGGTCAAACCAGCATCTTATCCAATAAGATTCTTTGATGATACCAAAGCAGTATCTCTAAACACATGAGATTCTTCGGGTGGTCGAAGCATCATCTTATCCAATAAGATTCTTCGATGATACCAAAGCAGTATCTCTAAACACATGAGATTCTTCGGGTGGTCGAAGCATCACCATATCCAATAAGATTCTTCGATGATACCAAAGCAGTATCTCTAAACACATGAGATTCTTCGGGTGGTCGAAGCAGTACCTTATCCATTAAGGCTCTTCGATGATACCAAAGCAGTATCTCGAACAAAACTTGAGACTCTTCGGGTGGTCGAAGCAGTACCTTATCCATTAAGGCTCTTCGATGGTACCAAAGCAGTATCTCGAACAAAACTTGAGATTCTTCGGGTGGTCGAAGCAGTACCTTATCCATTAAGGCTCTTCAATGATACCAAAGTAGTATCTCAAACAAAACTTGAGATTCTTCGGGTGGTCGAAGCAGTACCTTATCCATTAAGGCTCTTCGATGATACCAAAGCAGTATCTCTGATCAAAACTTGAGATTCTTCGGGTGGTCAAAGCAGTACCTTGTCCATTAAGGCTCTTCGATGATACCAAAGCAGTATCTCAAGTGATAATTTTGCTGAGGAATAGTTGAGCTAAAATTCCTATTAGAGGAACAACATTGTCCAAACTCTGCAGGGGGAAAGCCTTCAAGAAACATTTTAAAGTAACCTCTGCTTGGGGAGCCACCAGAGTAATAGTTGCTGAGGATTATCATCATCAACTGCATAGTTAAAGAATGATTTGCTGGGGAGTAGAATTCCCTGAACTCGTGGGGTATTAACTCTTTTCAGAGTCATACTGCCAACTTCATTAGAGGATTGACCAAGATGCTCGCAAACTGATCCGGGATCCTTCCATATTGCTATGCAATGCAATGTTTTACGATGCCCAAACATGCAACTAAGACGCAATTGCTAGGGGGTGCACGATGCGAATGCGAAGGATATGTTAATGCTTGATATGATTATGATATGAGGTTGTATGTCGTGCTTATGATAATGCAGCGACCAGGTATGCTGGGGATGAAATCCTGTCGGGGACATCACCAGGGGCTGAATTTGGTAGTTGCCAAATGGTTTGGACTTTGGTTATTGAGGATGCTAATGAGGGTGGACTTTGGTAATTGCCAAATGGATTGGACTTTAATTTTATGAGGGTGCCAACGGGGTGGATTTTTTTGATGTTGCCAATAAACGATTGGGCTTTCTGTGGGGTGGTGAGAGGATTAGACTACTCGACATCCCAGATTTGGATACTCCATGACGACCGGGGGAATTGATTGCCCCAGTCTAGTTCTTGAACTTGATGCTTGGGCAACCACATCATATAAACCATTTTTAGAAGGGCAAAGCTTTTCATGATGGCAAGCTTAGGCAGGTGACGATTAATTCAATACTCCTACCCGTTGATTTTTTGTTGGAGACCATCTATTTTCCCCAATATCTTCGAACATCAAAACAAGTTCTATACCTTGTCAAAAAGTTATATTTTTATTTTTTAGCTGAAGTTTCGAACATAAATTATCAAAAATAAAATTAATTTGCAAACAATCAGATGAAGAAAAAGAGTGAGCACAATTTAACTGAGAAATCTCTCTTTATATTGATTTGACCCTTGAATGGGTAAATATACAAAGATGTAATCCCTTAATGAGGCGATTACAGTGCAAGAAAAACATAATGGCAAAAATTAGAGCCCCTTGGAGTCTTGACACTGCTATAGTCCCTATAACCTTGGAAGTCTTCAACACCTTGCTTCATAGGAAAAGAAAAAATGGCCGGATCAATCATGTCTCTTGATAATGTACTAGGGTTAAGTGATCATGCATAATGGATGCTTTTCCTTGGAATTTTGCCCCTAACTTTTGCCTGGATCGCCCTTTTAGGTTTTCAATCCACCGGGACGCCCTTTTTTGCCTGAGCCGCCCTTTCAGGTTTTCAACTCAACGGGCCTATTCTTATTTTATCCCTAATTTTTGCCTGAACCGCCCTTTCAGGTTTTCGGTTCACCGGGATAGCCAATTTTGCCCAAGTCGCCCTTTCGGGTTTTCGAATTAGCGGCTTTATTATTCCACTTTTTTAGGCAAAGTATCGTTTGACCAAATCTGCATTCACTGGATAAGGTAACTCCTCCCCATCCATGGTTGCGAGCTTTAGGGCACCACCAGAGAATGCTTCTGTTACCACATATGGGCCTTCATAGTTTGGCGTCCATTTGCCCCTAGATTCATTATACATAGCCATGATCCTCTTGAGTACTAAGTCTCCTTGCGCGAATGTCCTAGGATGCACTCTTTTGTCGAAGGCTCTCTTCATTCTTCTCTGATAAAGCTGGTCGTGGCATATAGCTGTCAAGCGCTTTTCCTCAATGAGATTAAGTTCTTCAAACCTCGTTTTTACCCATTTGGCTTCATCAAGTTGAGCTTCCATTAAAACCCTCAGAGAAGGGATTTCGACCTCTATTGGGTGAACTGCCTCCATGCCATAAACCAACGAGTAGGGAGTTGCCCCTGTTAAAGTTCGTACTGAAGTACGGTAGCCGTGTAGTGCAAAGGGTAACATCTCGTGCCAATCTTTGTATGTGACCACCATCTTCTGGATGATTTTCTTGATATTTTTGTTGGCTGATTCTACGGCTCCATTCATTTTGGGTCTATATGGTGTTGAGTTATGGTGTTCTATTTTAAAACTGTCGCATAACTCGTCCATCATTTTGTTGTTGAGATTCGACCCATTGTCAGTGATGATGCGGTTAGGCACTTCATATCTGCATATGATGTTGTGCTTCAAGAAGTGAGCGACTACTTGCTTAGTAACGTTGGTGTATGAAGCAGCTTCAACCCACTTGGTGAAATAGTCTATGGCCACAAGTATGAAGCGATGTCCGTTTGAAGCTTTTGGTTCAATCATCCCAATCATGTCTATTCCCCACATGGAGAAGGGCCATGGTGAGGTTAAGACGTTCAACGGAGTGGTGGGTACATGAATCTTATAAGAGTATATTTGGCACTTGTGACAAGTTCGGGCATGATGGTAACAATCTGCTTCCATGGTAAGCCAATAATAGCCCGCCCTCAATATTTTCTTTGCCATGGTGTGTCCATTCGCATGAGTTCCAAAGCAGCCCTCATGAATGTCCCTTAGAATCTGTTCAGCTTCACGTTTCTCTACACATCTAAGCAAAACAGTGTCATGGTTGCGCTTGTACAATACATTTCCGTTGAGAAAGAAGTTGGATGCCAATCTTCGCAGAGTTCTTTTGTCGATACCCAGGGCTCCTTCAGGATATTCGTGCTTTTCAAGATATCGCTTTATATCGTAAAACCACGGCTTTTCATCTGCGTCTTTATCAGCAGTCAGACAATGCGCGGGCTCTTCAAAGCGTCGCAAATCAATAGATGGTCTATGATTTGGCCATATCAACTTGTACATGGATGCCAGAGTTGCCAAAGCGTCAGCCATTTGATTCTCTTCTCGAGGTACGTGAGCAAAAGTGATATCATCGAATCGGGGAAGCAATTTGGCCACATAATCCCGGTATGGAATTAGATTTTCATGCTTTGTATCCCAATCGCCTCGTATCTGGTAAATTACCAGCGCAGAATCTCCAAACACATCGAGGGTTTTGATTCTCAAGTTAATGGCCTCTTCTAGCCCTAGTATACATGCCTCGTACTCTGCTATATTATTAGTGCACGGGAAGCAGAGTTTGGCCGTAAACGGCAAGTGAAAATTTTTGGGAGATGTAATCACTGCCCCAATTCCATGTCCATAAGAGTTAGATGCACCATCGAACATAAGAGTCCATCGCTCTCCTGGTTCCGGCCCTTCATCTGGCCCTAGCTCCTCATAATCTATTGCCACCATGATATCCTCATCTGGAAAGTCAAATCTCAAAGGTTGGTACTCTTCCACAGGCTGATGGGCCAAATGATCTGCTAACACACTGCCCTTTATAACTTTCTGAGTGATGTATTGGATGTCGTATTCAGATAGAAGCATTTTCCACCGGGCTATCCTACCGGTAAGAGCAGGTTTCTCGAAGATGTATTTGATTGGATCCATCTTGGAGATTAAGTATGTGGTGTGCGTCAGCATATATTGTCTGAGTCGTCTAGCAGCCCATGCTAGTGCACAACAAGTCTTTTCAAGCAAAGAGTATCTAGTCTCACAGTCGTTAAACTTTTTGCTGAGATAGTATATAGCATGCTCTTTCTTGTACGAATCATCTTGTTGTCCTAATACGCAACCCATGGACTCTTCTAGCACAGTTAAGTACATAATGAGCGGCCTTCCAGGAATTGGTGGTATCAAGATCGGTGGTTCTTGCAAATATTCTTTGATTGCATCAAATGCCCCTTGGCATTCATCATTCCACACAACCGGCTGATCTTTCCTGAGTAATTTAAAAATTGGCTTGCAAGTGGCTGTGAGATGTGAAATAAATCTTGCGATATAATTCAACCTCCCTAGAAATCCACGGACCTCCTTTTCGGTCTTTGGCGCCGGCATGTCCTGAATCGCCCTTACTTTATCAGGATCCACCTCAATCCCTTTCTGGCTTACGATAAAGCCCAACAACTTTCCAGACCGCACCCCGAATGTACATTTGTTGGGATTAAGTCTCAACTTAAACTTCCTTAGTCTGGCGAATAACTTTTCCAAATTAACCAAATGTTCATCTTCAGTCTGGGACTTAGCAATCATGTCGTCAACGTACACTTCGATCTCTTTATGAATCATATCATGAAAGAGTGTCACCATTGCACGTTGGTATGTTGCCCCGACGTTCTTTAACCCAAATGGAATTACCTTGTAACTGAATGTGCCCCAGGGTAAATGGACGTGGTCTTTTCCATGTCATCTGGATCCATCTTAATTTGATTGTAACCAGAGAATCCATCCATGAAGGAAAAAACGGAGAACTGTGCTGTATTATCTACCAACACATCAATGTGAGGCAATGGAAAATCGTCTTTAGGACTTGCTCTATTTAAGTCGCGGTAATCCACACACATACAGACCTTTCCATCTTTTTTCGGTACGGGAACAATATTTGCAACCCATTGCGGGTATTTGGCCACTGCTAAGAACCCTGCATCGAATTGTTTTTGGACCTCATCACGGATTTTCAGAGCCATATCAGGGCGAGTTCTTCTCAACTTCTGCTTGACGGCATGACACTCTTCTTTGAGTGGCAGTTTGTGTACAACAATGTTCGTATCTAGACCAGGCATGTCCTGATACGACCATGCGAATACATCAGCATATTCTCGGAGGAGCCCTACCAGCTTTACCTTGACAACATCTTGAAGAGACGCTCCAACCTTTATCTCCCTTTTATTTTCTTCTGAACCCAGGTTGATAACCTCGACATCCTCTTTATGCGGCATAATGACCTTCGCTTCTTGCTGCAGCAACCTAGCCAATTCGTTGGGGAGCTCATTCTCGTTTTCCTCATCCGCTTGGTATATTGGACAATCAAAATCATAAAGGCCTACAGCAATGTTGATATCAAGGATCTCGGTAGTGTCTCTGCATGATTATGATTTATGCAGCTTATTTAGGAAAGTGAGTGTGCGAAGAAATGCCATTAATTATGAAAAAAAATAGAAAAGAAAATGAGCAAGAATTGAATGCAAATCAAAATTTATTCACGTTAAACATGTTTCGAAACATCAGGGGGCCCGATACAAAGCTCCACTACGCCTTGGGCAGAGCGTACGATTTTTGAAAATCAATTAAAACTTTACTTTTGAAGAGGGAAAAACTGGGGTATTTCGATGGTCTTCCAATTCTTCAATTCTTCACCAGGTTCGGCCTGTCAGATCCAGCTTGCGGAGGCTTCTTTGTCATCAATCCCATCTTCAATTACCATGGCGGAGGTATGGTCGAAGATATGCCCAGCGCTCTTGAAGACTTCTGCCACAGGAGGAATCTGCTTCTTGCCATATGCAATCGTCACAGTGTTGGACGAAGGATGGTATCCTAGCCCAAATTTGTCGAACTTTTCAGCCACTTCCACCATTTTGCCCCAGCCTTGGGCGTTCCCTCTGTCTACAACCATCTTAGCTTCTTCATAAGAGGCCATTGCTGATCTTGAACTCTGACCCTTTGAAATTCGCTACACCGCTAATGTATTCACCATTTCGAAAGACTGAAAAGGCGTTTCCACCATTTCCCCTTCAACTTCAATGTACCTGAAGGACGTTAAGTGGCTAACCAAGATATCCTCCTCTCCTCCAATCTGAACTACCTTGTCATTACTGACAAATTTTAGCTTCTGGTGAAGGGTGGAGGTAACAGCTCCTGCGTAGTGGATCCAAGGTCTCCCTAAAAGACAGCTGTACCCTGGATAAATATCCATTACTTGGAAAGTAATGGTGAAGACAGTTGGTCCGATTTTTATTGGTAAGTCCACATCACCAATCACAGCACGCCTAGAACCATCGAAAGCTTTGACTACCAGAGCACTTGGCTTCATGCTAACTCCTTTTACTGGCATTCTCTCCAGGGTAATATTGGGTAGCACATTCAAAGAAGAACCTGTATCCACTAAGACTCGGGATATCAATGTGTCTTGGAACTTGATAGAAATATGGAGAGCTTTATTGTGGTTTCTCTTCTCTGCAGTCAGGTCATCATCATTAAACCCAAGAAAGTTTCCGGTTGTCACGCTAGCTATCACATCATCGAACTGGGCTACGGTGATATCTTTAGCAATATGCGCGGCGCTCAACACCTTCATTAAAGATAACCTGTGGGCCTCTGAACTAAGTAACAAAGAGAGCATGGAAATTCTGGCTGGAGTCTGGTTTAGTTGATCAATCACTTTGTAATCACTTTTTCTGATGATCTTCAAAAACTCCTCAGCTTCCTTTGGTATAACTGTTGCTTTTGGTGACGACACCTTAACAGGTGACTCAACACTTGGTAGTTCAACTGTAGCTTTTTCTTTACTTCTAGCTGGCACTTCCACTGGTTTGGCGGCAAATAAACGACCGCTACGGGTCATCCCACTAGGCCCAACAACTGCATCGCATTTGGCAGCGTCATACTCAATCACTAGTCTTTCTGGCCTCTATTTAAAAACTTTAGGCTCTATTACCACTGGAGCTGGTCGTGCTGCCCTTTGTCTATTGACGTCATCTTTATCATATTGCATAATCACGGGTGCTGGTCGGGCGGGCCTCTGTTGAAAGGCTTCCGAAGGATCATACTGTAAGACTACTGGTGTTGGTCAAAGTCGCCTTGTCGGATAAGCACTTGTTTTATCATTCTGAATATCAATAGCAGACACGTTCGAATCTCTTTATTCTATTTGTATTATCCCATGTTCTATGAACCTTTGTAAATGTTTCTTCACCACTTCGTCAGTCAAATTCTCCACTTCTTCTGGGGAATCATCCCACTTCTTTTCAATTGTTCTCCAATAACGGCCATCGGAGTACGGACATCTTCAACATTTATAATTAGTCTCAGACCACTATTTTCTTCCACAGCATTGACAAAAGGACCTCCATGTTTAGGTAATGGATCCTTCGTAATGTTGGCACCTCTAGGTGTAAAAGTGAGATCTTTGGACTCTATCAAATCTTGCACCCGATTCTGGAACGCATAGCAGTTGTCTATGGAGTGTCCAGGGGTTCCTTTATGGAACTCACAATGGGCATTGGCATCGTACCCAGGAGGATATGGCAAAATTGCCGGACGTAAATCTCGCAACGTTAAGTGTCCACTTTGATTTAGCTGAGCAAAAATCTGTCCATATGACATAGGCAACGGGTCGAGTTGTCTTCTTGGCTGTCTTGGCCTTTGCTGTCTCTGAGCCGGAGCATTCTGATATTGCGGTGGAGGAACTCTCTGATAATTTTGTTGTTGATTCTGTTGTTGAGCTGGTTGTTGGTAGGGAGCTTGGGCAACTGCAGCTACTTGTTGATACTGGATATCCACCGGAGCTCTGCCCCTTTGTCCTCTCATCACGACATTAGCCTCATCTTCGCTTTTCTTTATAAAAGGCTTTCTTCCTCCATTCATTGGGACTACAGCCTTGTTCTTTTTCAAAGTGCTCTCGATTCTTTCACCTACTGACACAACTTCAGCTAAGTTAGGGAAACTGGACCCAAGCATGCGGTCCAAGTACTGCGGTTGTAGAGTTCCCATAAACATGTCAGTTAACTCCTTAGTCAGCAATGGTGGTTGAACACGGGCAGCCAACTCTCTCCATCTTTGGGCATATTCTTTAAATGACTCGTTGTTACGTTGAGTCATATCTTGCAGCTGTGTGCGATTTGGTGCCAAATCAGTATTATACTGATAATGTTGTGAAAACGCATCTGCTAGATCTCTCCACGTGCTGATTTGTCCTTTTTCTAACTGTATATACCATTCCAACGATGCCCCACTGAGGCTATCTTGGAAGTAGTGTATTAAGATCAAGTCGTTATCAATGTGAGCTGCCATCTTGCGACAGTACGCTCTCAGATGGGTTTTGGGGCAGCTGACCCCCTTGTACTTCTCAAAGTCTGGGACTTTGAATTTCTTCGATATCACCAATCCTGGTACTAGGCACATGTCAACAGCATCCAACCCTGGAGTCTTCTTGATTTCCAATGACTTGATTTTCTCTTCAACTGTTCGTAGTCTATCTGCAGCAAAGTCATTAGTAGCCCCCATATTGTGCTGAGGAGGAGGTGGTGGAGGTTGGTAGAAAGCATCGTATTGTTCGTCCATGTCTGCTTCAGAACCCTGACGCGCGGATATGGAACGGTCGACAAGGTCTACGTGGGGGGTTTTAACAATCCCCGAAGTTCCTATGTTGTCGGCCGCCTTCTTGGCATCAGCAAAAGTCTCAGCATTGTTTTCTTTTTGGGCTAACGTCAACATTGTCTCCAGCAGCTGATCCATCTTCATCTTGAGAGCGTCGATGTCACCCCTCATAGTGTTCTGAGTCTCTTCCATTTGTTCAAGCGTCATTTGAAAGTTGCGCCTGGTCTCGTAGAGATGTCGAGTAGTCAGCTTTCAAATTCTGAAGGTAGAAAGGAAAAGTCCGATGAGTTGTACTGTCGGGTGAATGTGCAAAATGCTTATGTTTATGCTTATGATTATATTATATATTTTTAGGGAAGCATTTATACCAACAGTTATTTATCAATCATTCAAACAACACAAGAACAAAATTAAAAAGACTACTCCTCATTCATTCAAATTGTTCCAACATAAACAGAGTACAATCCATCCAGGAATATAAATTTGTGAATAATAAAAAAACAAAGAAAACTTCAAGCTTCATTTCTTCGTGCTTCATGCTCCTTGAGCTCTTCCTTGAATCTTGCCAATATTTCCTTGCACACACATATGAACTCATAAATAGCCGGAGCGGTAGAGTCATCTATGGCTTCCATAGCATCTCGATGTTTCCATATCAAATCTTTGGCCAACCAGTTACAAAATTCCACCAACCCATTTAGCTTGTTGCGGTATGCATCTCGGTTATCCTTCATGATGTGAATGGATTGCTCATATGCCGCAACATCTCGAGCTAACTGGTCTCTTGCAGCAGACCAAATTGCTTGGTCTTCCTTAATAGCTCCTATCTGATTCTCCTGATATTTAATAAATTTCTTGAGCTCATCCAGGTCAATACACATCTTACACCAGTCTTATGGCTTAACCCAAGATGAGTTTAGGGCTTCTTCCTTGAGTTGACTATCTCTATCCTCATCAGCTCTTGATTGACGTAGCGCCGCACCAAGTGTCTTGATTTCAGCTCCTAATGTCTCCCTGATCTCCTTATTCTGTTTAGTGGCTAGAAGATACCATTGTTCATTCTCTCGCCATTTTCTATGAGCGTGGTCCAGTTGCTCTTTGAGGGATTCTAAGCAACTGTCAGCCTGGTTGATACATACTTTGGTCCTTTTCCTTTTACCCTTTTCTTCATTAATCTTGCTTCCCATTTCTTCAATTCTCTTATCCTTCCTCTCGATCTCATACCTCATGTGATTCTTTTCATTAGTCACATTTTGAAGCTTGACTTGTAAATCTTCGTTTTCTTTCCCTAGCTGGGCTATCTTGATTCTCATCTCTTCCACTTCTTCGACTGATACAGGTACCGGTTGCGGAGTGGTGAGTTTAGGAGGTGCCTCAATAGAAAAGGGGAGCTTAACTATTTTGACCCTCTCTAGAACCCGCTGTCGAAAAGGCATCCTGGTCACACCATCCCTTCTTCTCAAATCTGATCCTTTTGTATGGACTTTCTGCCAAGATCGTACAATCTGACAGAGAAGTGAGGGATCTTTGGCACCTCTCTCATGGAGGATCATTTCTTCTAGTTCTTTGTCTTCAGGCTTCCCTAACATTGGGTACTCAAATTGTCGTATGGCTAGTATAGGGTTATAGCTTATACAACCTTTTGATCCGATCAACGGTACGTTGCAAAAGCTACCACAGCTCATGATGATTTCACTTACTTCCAACTTGTTCGGGTACCAGGTGATGTTCTTTGCAGAGATAGATGCTAGAAATTGAGCCCATTCCCCACTGTTTAAAGTAGGGACGGCGGCGTGACGTTTGAGTATGTGAGAAATGAGCCATTTGTAGAGGATAGGGAGACAAAATGTCAACATTGAACCTTTTCTTTCATGGCGAAGGTGTAAAGTGTAGAAAATATCAGCCAAGAGAGGGTGTACCGGGATTTGCTCCTTCTTCCAAACGGCCCAAAATATGCTGACAGCTGCAGAAGCAACAAAATCTTCGAAAGTGGGAAACAATACTAGCCCATAGATGAGGAGAGCCAATACATTCACCAAAGCATCCCATTGTTTGTTCTTTAACATCTTAATTGCTTCTTTCTCTAGTACAATGCTTCTAAAACCAAAGAAATCTTCTCTTTTCTTCCAACCAGCTTTGGCTATTGAAATCGATATTTTGAGAGCATCAGCCAATTCTTCCACTTCCGGAGCCTGCCCTATCATTGTATAAGGTGCCCTACCCTTGACCGGGAAACCTAGAAACCCCTCAAACTCTTCAATAGCAGGTGTCAAGTAGAAATCTTGAAATAGGAAGCTTCTCATTAGCGGATCATAAAATTGTGCCAAAGCCGTAATAGCAGGGACTTGTACTTCAATCATCAGCAAATCGGTCACCTGGCCAAACCTTCCTATCAGAGTCTTCTTGAAGATGATAGGCATTTCTTTCAAACAGTTCCTGACTACACTAACATCAGGTTTGAGTGCCTTAAGCTGAATAGTCTTTCTCTTTTCTGAACTTGCGGCCATTTTGTGAATGTATTTCAACCTGTCAATATAAATGCTTCCCTGAAAATAAAAACTAGTGTAAGTTATGATGCATATGTAAATGTTTATGAATGCAACAGTGCGGGATCCAGGCTATCACAAGTATCTCCCACCCTCCTAATAGGTATAAGGATAATCTTAAATTCTTTACCCAAAATGACCCACTCACGGGATAGTTTCTACGTGGATGGACGGGTTTTCTCAAGGTCATAGATACCAATGATACCACCGTCATGCAACAGGCGAGCTGCATTATGACGGTAATACCAAAAGATCTCTCTCGAGAGGAGTCTTCATGTCAGGCTCACGAGAAGCGAGTCCTCGGGGACCAACACTACACGACTACCAATTTAGAAACTGGTTCTAAGAGCGGTTCCCAGAGTCATGGACCCTTCATGAACCAAATCGTGCAACAGGCTAGCTGCGTTACGATAAGATCTACGAAAAGGTCTATTATGGAGGAGCTTTCATGCTAGGCCCACAAGGAGTGATTCCTTGGGGGACTAACATTACTCGACTACCGATTCTAAACTATGTTTTCTCTCTTCTTTTTCCAAAGCTCGGGTGTAGAGCTTTACTTGTGATACTTTCCCAGAATCCAACAAGCAAATGTAATATATTACACATAATAGCAAGAAAAAAGTAATAAACAAACAAACAGGAGAATATAAGCACAAAGAAAAAACAATAAGAACACAAAAATCGGTTAAAAAAAGTCAACACTCTCAAATCGAGTCAAGTTAGGCTTGACTCTCTCTTGCATAGGGCAATGCGGGGTCCCCAGCAGAGTCGCCATCTGTCGTACCTCGAAAAATACGATCCTCGCGATGGACGCGAAAAATACTGTTCGAAACAGAGTCGCCACCGAACTTTATTCATTCCAAGGATGGAATAGGAAAATATCGATAAAACCTTGAAGGAGATAAGAACATGGTCATCGCAACCAATGTTCTAGGTTCGGGAGTCGATTACGCAGAGGGAAGGTATTAGCACCCTCTACGTCCGTTGTACTCAACGGGAACCTCTTGATTTAATTCGAGAGTAAAGTTAACGATGCTTGTTTGTTTTCTTCTAAGGTTTCTCCTATAGGGGGAATGGTGGTTTTAAGATAGGGTGCTCGCCAAGGATTGGGGTCCTTGTGCCTACGTATCTTCACTTGTAAGAAGTGGAAAATCAGAGCATTCGTAATTCGTGGGACTACGGGAAAAAAGAGGGTAATGGGCTCGCCAAGATCATCGCAATCTTATGCCTACGTATTCTCATTGATAAATGAGAAATCAGAGCAGCCGTAGTTCGGCTAACTACGGTAAAAGGGTGGGTAAAGGAACAAGTGTTTAGGTCGCATTCTAACTGCTAAACGTTGGCTTGTCTGCTCGCTAGGGGAGGCTGAAGCACGAGTTTGTTATGCACGAAAGAATAGGCTAAACAATGTTCTTTGGTAATAGGTATGGGAACCTAAAGGTGGGAAATAAATAAAAATGCTCGCTAGGATCATCGCAATCCTATGCCTACGTATTCTCAATGGATGTGAGAAATCAGAGCAGTCGTAGTTCGGCCGACTACGGTAAAACGTTTGTGTTTGGAATGAACGAGATTTTAGGTCGCATTCTAACTGCTTAACATTGGCTTGTCTGCTTGCTAGAGGAGGCTGAAGCACGAGTTTGTTATGCGCGGAAGAAGGGACTAAACAATGTTCTTTGAGAAAGTATTTAGGTTGGAGATTGCACGAGGGCGAGGAATTTGTGTTTATCGTATTGGATGTTTTGGTTAGAGGATATATTTGAATAGGTTTAAGGTTTCGATCGCACGGGGGCGAGAAAGAGGAGTTTGGTTAGGTAATTTGATGGAGAATGACGACTATTCGATAAACGAGACGTCGGTCTCGCAATCAATTAATCGGGATGTTATTGGAATGCTAGATCCCAACAACGCCTTTTTCATTCGAATAATTATGAAATTGTATTTGAATGGACAATGACGATATTTGTCCAAATGGTTAGGGCATATATTTTATAGACGAAAGGTCGAGTAACCCACAACCTAAAGCGTGCTCCCCAAGAGTGGTTACTCAAGAATTCAAGGAATGCGGAACTCCAAGAACTCCATTCTTTCGTAATTTAATCAAGAAAATAGTTTGGATTTGACGTATGGTTTAGAAACATACTAGGGTTTAGACTCGATTGCACGGAGGTAAGGAACGAGGTTAGACGAGTTGGAAATTTAGGAGGAATGACGACTATTCGATAAGTGAGACGTCGGCCTCGTAACCAATTAGTCGGGATATCGTTGGAATGCTAGATCCCAACGACATCTTTTTCATTCCATTAATTATGAAATATGTTTGTTGGACAGTAAATACTTGTCCAACTAATTATGGAAGTATTTTAGAAACGAAAGTTCGAACGACACACCATTCAAGGCGTACGCCTCAATAATAGTCACTCTCAAATTCGAGGAATGCGCGACTCCAAGAACCCGATACTTTCATAATTTTAATTGAGAAAATATTTTAAAAAATATATTAGTGAAGGTAAGTTAAACTGGGGTGGGCATATGGTTAGGATTAGGGTTTGCCTACTTTGAAAGGTTTAAACAAAGTTGGGGAGTTTTAGTGATGAAAGACGAAGCGACCACAACTCAAGACGTGCGCCTCGAGAGCGGTTGCTTAAGGACCCAAAGAGTGCTAGACTCCAAGGATCCACCACTTTCATATAAATTCAAAAAATGGATTTTTATTTATTCTAATTTTTTCTAAAAGGAAAAACAAATAAAATATTTTGAATTTAATAAAAGGGAAACAAATTTGATAAAATAGAATATGAATAATGTCCCATTGCAGAGTAATTATTAATTATCATAAATCATAAATAAAATCCAAAAAACTAATAAAAATATCACTAATATTGACTTGATTATATATAGGAACATGGTTAACTATATTAAATCAAAGACATGTTGGAGTGCTAGTAGAAGCAAACAAAGAGGTCATACCACAAGGGCCCATACGGCCCAAAGGTACCCATTTTCGGAACCCAAAGTGATTATAAATAACCAAGAAAATGAAGAGGCAGTTAGCCTCTTATTCTTACACGTGCGTGTGAACATCAACAGCCAAAGAAAGACCAAATCGTCTTGGTCTCTTCCCCATCATCAGTGGCAGTGCGTCATTTAATAACCTAAAATTAATTGTTATTGATAAAACCAATTTTCAAGACCTACCCTATTCCAGTTAATACATGTTTTGGTGCATTAAGAGAGAGAACCAACCCCTTTATTTAAAAAAAAAAGAATCTAAACCTCTTCCTCTCACTTTGCCCGTCCTACTCCCTTTTTCATTCTCTCTCTCACTCAAAGAAAAACAACCTTCGATCCAAACATCCCTCAGATTCAAAACATTTTTTGACATAGAAACTGGGATGCAATACCGTTTCAAAAATAAAAATCGTAATCTCACAATACTATCTACGACATCCATCAATGTTCTACATCTATGGTGAAGTAGTGACAGAATAACAATGAAGCATCGAGAAGGCGAAAAGACATCGACAAGCGAGAACGAGCTAAAGGCGATGAATACCTTACCAACTTGGTCGCTTTAATAGTAACGGTGTGTTTTTTCCTAGCTGCTTCGAGACCCTGTTCCTTTCTCTTCCCTTCGAAACTTGTGTAATTCGGTCTAGCTCAGAGTAGGCTCAGGTTCTGATATTGAACCTGAGTGGCTCTTGAAATTTTGAGCTCTAGGGATTAATGGGTTGTGGGTCGATTTTGACAAGGTAACGCTAGGGTTTTTTTCTTCTTTCTGCTGTAGCCTTTTTTAGGGTTTTTTTCGTATCTTTCCTAAATGAACAGTGAGTGCTTATATAGGGATTTTTTAGGGTTTGGCCTGGTACGTGTGAAATTAAAATCTGCTGGTAAGAAAATTGTTTGATTCGTGTGAGTTTTTGTGTAGGACAATGAGATGTCCTCTGGTGGTACAAATTCGTTATGTGCTGCTACCACCATCACTGATTCTATGGGATTTGAACGATAGTGACCTCTAAGTTTATCTGTAGTGCATTTTAAAAATAGCTACTTTTACCTTGATTTTTACCGTGTGAATTATTGGGATTTTCACTGTGATGACATGGCTTTGGCTTTAACATCATTTTGACTTATATTGTTTTTCTTCATAAAACGGTCTCAATATCTTATGTTTGTGATACTTTCCTTACTGCAATTGCTCCCTTCACAATATCATAAGTCTTGCTGAGTTTAATCATTGCTGACATGTTTTTTTTTATATCAGGTTCCTGTTTGTATCCAGTCAAAAGTGGCAGTTATTTGTCTTGATTGTAACGGTCGGAATCCTGGACAAACCGGCATCATCTATATCCCAAACTTTCACAGTTCCATCCCTACCCTGGCTCACAAATTTATTGGTTCCGAGTGAAGAACTACTGGTAACAGTAACAGTCCCATGCGCGGCATCGTGTAACCATGCTGATGAAACTATTTAGCGTCGAAATGCATCCCAAATTCGGAGTTCGCCGTCAGCAGAACCAGAGAATAATATAGACTTGTAATGATGAAAGGAGTTATTGGTGATTGAAGCGCGGTGGCCTCGAAGAACTGCCACAGGATCAGGTAGTAGTCTTTTACTCATTCTTTCATCACTCTATAGTGACTTGTTAAATTGGTCCATGTGAATCGCGATTTCAGTTATTTGACGGTGGTGGCGCGCTGCTTGTACTGTTGTGGTGGCTTTATGATTGAAAATCACATGCTAATCTTTGCTTCTATTTCTTCTTTTTCTGCAGATATACTTCACTTAACCTTGATCCATGTTAACCTCTTGTTGGACATGAAGAAGTCGGGCACTAGTTCTAGTGGTGGTACCCAGCTGTACAACAGAAGTAGCAGGGAATGTAGAATCCTCTAATTCCTCAGGCAAATGAGTTGGGCCACCTTGGCTAACAATCTTGTCATAAAATGCAACCAGTACTGGATTCATTTGAGAGAGCATCCTATGCACTGTATCACGGATCTCACAAGCTCTACTGTCAATCCTAGTGCCATTGTAAGCCTTTGCATTGGAAACAATAAGATTAATATCCTGCAGAAATGTCGCACATGTAATATATTTACTATTATCAACATGCTGCAAGATAGTAGCACTGTCCATTGGGTGCTGTATAATGGAGCGATAATTAGGTGCATCTTCATCTGAGACTGCAAAATGGAAGGCAATAATCGTTTGTAATACAATATCCGGTTGCAAACATCTCTAAGGCACATTCGCAATCTTCGAATTACATGGTGCTCAGCTTCAACCTTTGCTTTTAGCTCAGATGCCTTTGGGCTACTCGCCAATTTTGGTGCCCTGGGAAGTTCAGAATGGCGTCCTGTATCCTGAGATTTGTTACTGACTCGCTCCAACAACACAGTGTCGCTACTGCGAAAATCGGCGTCGGCTGACAAAAGAGTCGCCACCGTGCGTTATTTATCCCAACGGAGGGAAAGGAAACGCTCGAAGTAAACCTCGCAAAAAACGGGGAAAAGGTATGGTCATCGCAACCAAAACCTGGGTTCGGGAGTCGGTTACGCAAGGGGAAGGTATTAGCACCCCTCACGTCCGTCGTACTCGACGGGATCCACGCTTGCTTGGCTTGTCTAAAGGATGCAAAACAATCTATCTACGGCTGCTAAATCTAAACAGAAGGGAACTGACTCGATAGAGCATCGCACTCTATGCCTACGTATTCTCAAGAGAGAAAGTCAGAGTCAACGTAGTTCGGGACTACGGCGAAATTGGCTCGCCAAGACCTCGCGTCTTGTGCCTACGTACTTCCATACTGCATGGAAGATCAGAGCTTTACGTAGTTCAGGCTAACTACGGCTAAACAAAATATTCTCACACAGCAGTGAGAAAAACAACTAGTTTCAAAGGTTCGGGGATCTATGGGCAAAACTACAGCTTGGTCTCAAATGCCCTCGAGCAAGAGAGAAAAAGGGTATCAATTAGTCGTCAGCGGGAAAGTCTCGATCGCACAGCAGTGAGAGAACAGAAAGTCATTCGTTAGTGTGCTCGCTAGGATATCGCATCCTATGCCTACATATTCTCGTCTGGTACGAGAAATCAGAGCAGCTGTAGTTCGGCTACTTCGGGACCACAGCTCAAATCTCGTCTTATTAACATTCTGAAAAATGATTACAATGAGTGAATACTGATAAATAATCTCCTAGGAAAATACTATCCTATTTATCATGAAAAAAATCGAATGGAAAATAGTCCCCTAACAAGTGGACTTCTAAACTATCCTAAAAAATGTAAAAGAAATTCTATGAAAAAAAAATACAATCTAAAAAATATTAAATCTACCTTAATATTTTTTACTATTTTTTTCTATTCTTTTTTTCTCACTATTTTTTCACATTTTTTCCAATATATTTCCTGTTCTTTTTCTATTTTTTCATTTCCTCTTCTTTTCTTTTTTTAATATTTCTTTTCTTTTTCTTTTTCTATTTTTTCATTTCCTCTTCTTTTCTTTTTTTAATATTTCTTTTCTTTTCTTTTTCAACTATTCCTTTTCATGCTCCTCTCGTTTCACTGTTCATGGCCTTTGCGCCGTTCCAACTCTCTCCCTGAATCCTCTCTCTCTCGTTCTCTCTTCTCCTAACCTTCTTTCTGAAACCTCTTCAACTCAATCATCTTTAGCAGAACGAAGCACGAATCAAAGCAAACAACATCAAAATGTTCTTGCTATCAACTGATTGCAAGAATCTCAACAAGCTTGTTGATGGATCTGTTGAAGTTCTTGATGAAGTGCGTTTGGATTTGGATGAAGATCTTATAGATCTTCTGGGAGCGATTGATGACCTGACGACGGTAGTTGCAATTGCTCGTGAAGTCCAGAAGTTGAACTTGGTAGTGATGAGATCGATGATTCTTTTGCAGTTCCTGGAGATTGAAGACGATGTTGGTGTTGAAGAGCGAGGAAGCCTGGAAATTCGTGTTGAAGGTGAAGAATCTTGATGATGATCTTGCGAAGAATTTTCTGGAGATGTTCTGAAGTTCTCGAAGGTCTCCTTTCTGGAAATCTGATGAATGATGAATTCCTGGAGAAACTCAAGATGAACACTTAGATGTCTTGTACGAATCTTGAAGATTTTGGGAATCGCTGGACCAGATGATGATGATGATTCTGGAATTTGGATGATGAAGGTTGATCGGAGGTTGGTGAATCTATGATTGTTGATGAAGAATCTGGAGGTTTTTCTGGGTTTGAGATGATGAAGGTTAGAGGAGAAGAGATGAAGATTGGTCGGAAATCTGGATTTTTGGTGGTTTTCCGGCGAAACAGACGGTGGCCGGAGGTCGTTAGGGGTATCGGAGACGGCTGGAGGCGGGGGTTGCATGGCCGCCGGCCATGCAACCGGTGAGGGCTATGGTGGAGACGCGTGGAGGGGTGAGTGGGGTGTGTCTTTGCATGGACGCCACGTGTGGCACTGGGTGGCAGAGGGAGAGAAGTCTGAATGTGATGCGTGGCGTGATGATGAGGCGTAACGTGGGGTAGCCCCCTTGCTTTACACGTAGCTGAACATTATATACCCTGAGACTTCTGGAGCGTTCTAGAAACTGCTGGACATTCTGAAGCTGAAATGGACTTTTGCCTGATATGGGCCCAATACGAAAAACAAGATGAAGCCCAAAAAACTGCAATGAATTAAAAAGAAAAACTAATTAAATCTGATTAAATGGATTAAAGACTAATCAATTAAACCTAATTAACTAACCTAATTAACATCTAATATTCTAAAATCTATTAATTTTCTATAACATCTATTAAAACTAATAATGCTCTAAAAATTCCACTAATCTAAAAATTAAACTAATAAATCCCTAATAAAACCTATATTATTTATTATAAAAGGAAATTTCTAATAAAACTATATTCTTCTATTAAAATCTATTTACTAATAAAGAAAAAGACAATTTATTATTATTCTATATTATCCTAAAATAAAATCTATATCATCCTATTAAGAAAATGATAGAATCTATTTAAAATCTATAATATTCTAAAAATGAAAATGCTATTTATTTCTATAACATTCTAAAAAAGATTAAAACTATTAAAAATATCTAAAATGATTAAAAAATCTATTTAAACCCTAAAAATGGCCAATAAAATCTAGAAAAATCATAATAATTCCCAGAGGAACAAAATAAGCACCGAACGACACATAACACCGCGAGAGCGCACCAAAATAGCCGGTAAAAATAAACGGGCACCGAAATATCCCTAAAAAACAAACAGCGCGAGCTGAAAACACCGGGAAGAGCACGACTTCCGAAAATACGATTCTACCTATCTAAACTGATTAAAAACACCTGAAACGCGAGACGAGGGTTGTGATCCCGATAAAATTGAACTAAATAAAAAATGCACTGTATGCGATATGCAGATGCGAATGCAGTCATGCGTCGAAACATAGAGCCAGATACGAGACCCGGTTGGTCAAATTTTAGGGTGCAACAGCTGCCCCTATTCAAGCGGCTTCGGCCTGAATGGTTGAAGAGCGCTCAGCCTTCAAACATTCAAAGGTAGATGACGGTTGAATACCAATGAAACCCTGAAATTTGCCAACCGCGGGAATATACTGCAACACTGCTTGAGGAATAAAATCCAGAACCGAGTCCAGGTCACGGCAACAAACTTATCAATCATCTGGTAAAGAACTCCTGATTTTAACACCCGTTACTCGCGTGATACCACTGATAACAAACCTGAAGGTTGCAACAAAACATCTAATCTTCTCACATCGTCTACTGATAGACAAGAAGAGAAATATACTCACATCGTCCGAAGATGGACGGAAAGACACCCTGTTCTCATTCAACACCGTCCCGAAGGAAAAAATCAATACTCACATCGTCTAAGGGTAGACGGAAAGACACCCAAAATCCAATACTCACATCGTCTAAGGATAGACGGGAAGACACCCATAATCCCGAAGGAAAAAAAAATCAATACTCACATCGTCTAAGGATAGACGGAAAGACACCCAAAATCCAATACTCACATCGTCTGAGGACAGACGGGAAGACACCCATAATCCCGAAGGAAAAAAAATTCAATACTCACATCGTCTAAGGATAGACGGAAAGACACCCAAAATCCATACTCACATCGTCTAAGGATAGACGGGAAGACACCCATACGCACTTCAATACCATCCATCAACTTTCAGAACCCTTTCGTCTACGGAACTTGATGAAAAGAACAATATCCTTAAAGGGGCCACATCATCAGTATGGACCAACGGGAAGAAAACCACCTTCGAAGAACCATGTCGTCAATCAGAATTGACAATCAGGAAAACCAACTTGAAATGTCATCTCATCCAATAAACAAAAAGAAAACCACTATCCGAATGATCACTTTGAAACCCTGAACATCTAATGATAGCTGGAGAAGACTAGCTGGGGAAACACGCCATCCATACGATCTGACGATAAAAACCCGCTGAAAAAACCACCTGCAACTTCACATTGTCTACTGATAGACGGGAAGTAAACCATATGCTAGAGAACCCCCTCTTGAAACCCCACTGAAAAATCACCCAAAACTTCACATCGTCTACTGATAGACGGGAAGAAAGCCATATTCAAACTCAAGACGTCTAATGCTAGACGGAGAAATCCACTTATTGGAGGAACACATCGTCAATATGAATTGCCGGGAAGAACAGTCTGTCGATACCAGATGACTGATTGATCAAAGCATAACTGTTGTATGATCTGAGAATACGAATAAACTGCTGAATTGCTTGAACACTGCTGCTGAATAAATGCCCCTAAACTGATCACAGCGTAATTCACGCCGGCCATATGAGGCTGATAGAAAACCTGGCTTATGCTTCGTATGCATATGCATATGTTTGAATCTTTCTATGACGTAATGCTCCATTCAGGATGGAAATGCTACGCATTTTGAAAATGAAATGCAAGTATGATGCAAATATGATGATGCATGCAACATGCTAATGCAGGCTCGAGCTGCTGGAGAAAGTCAGGTACAGAAAACCACTTCAGCAAAATAAATGTTGAGGACGAAGCCAACTCCGCTGGGGATAAACCGGATATCACCGAATCATTCCAGCAAAATAAACGCTGGGAGAGTGAAATCAACTCCGCTGGGGAAATTGGGAACTTAACCAAACACCTCGTTGAAGTAACACCCTGCTGGGGAATATAACCCTGCTGGGGAATAGCTGATGTGCCAAGTATGATTGGACTTCTATGGGGATAGCTTACCCATACCAATGAAAAATTGGACTTTGCTGGAGAAAATAGCCGAAGTTTTCCTGCGTACCGATGAAGCTCGGACTTGGAAACTGATGCGCCAACACGGATGGGTCTCACAGTGACCGCCAACATGGATTTGGTCTTTTAGGCTATCTGGGATGGGTCAGGTACAACTGACGCTGGAAAACATTCTGCCTGAATACACAGCTTTCTGATTAAAGAGTCAAGGGATAGTAACACGACATCCCGTATTCGTCTCGCTCTCGAAAAATTGGATGACTTTGCTCAAATAACTCTGAATAACCCTGCTGATACGGAAAAGAACAAACCTTTCGCTTCTGATATGCCCCTGCCTGCGGGACCTCTGTGGGGATAGTCCTCGAAAGGAAGTCTGAAAATCTGTTCCCTGATGGTCTGATATGAAATGCCCCAGCATTCTGAACTTCGGAGAGATACTTCACCTCAAATGCTTCTCGAATAAAGAATTACTTCTGCGCTCTTAAGATGGCCTGCCCCTGACTGCAATGACCTCGCTCCTGATTATCTGATTCAGAATAGTGCCTCCTGACTACGACGTATTTACCGAATCTCAACCTGATTGCCCCAGGATAACTGACTTTGAAAGGCTGACCTGACTGGGGATTACTGTAATAGCTTGCCCCTGCTCTCGGAACATTCGGGCATTCTGCATTCTATCCTGACCATACTTTCCACTGTAGGAAACTTTTCTGCTGTCAAGCGCTTACTCGCAAGTAAAACAAGTTGTTCTGTGTAAAAGACATATTAATGCAACACATATGACAACTTTGACATCCAATCTGTTCACTGGGAAAAGGAAAAACAATTTATGGCATATAATGCACAAAACATTTATCAAGAGTATCAACATCAGTACCAACATGGTAAGAGGAACCCTTTTAGGAGTCAGAATCGACGCGACCTTTACTGGAATATGCTTTCGAAACAACCTGCTTCAATTAGGACTTTTGAAGGTTGTAACGTGGTCAGGTTCACGGTTTTGAAAGAAAGGATAAAGGCTCAAAGTTTATTTTACCCCACCCACTCTCCTTGATGTTCTCCGATCCTACGTTTAGCTAATTCGACCTTAGCGCTCACCTCTTAGAGGCTAAAAGATAGGAGTGATAGTTCGAGAAACTTTTGGATTTTGGAGTGACAGCCACTCGTTCTTCGTCCTTGACATTTGAGGTCACACGACTCGCATTTGATTTGATGATTTTTCTTTTTGTCCTCCTTTCATCCTTTTTCATATCCCTAACTTTGCCTGGACTGACTCCTTTTGAGTTTCTTTTGATTTTTTTAGGTCCAGCGGGATGCCTTCATTTTTGCCTAAGTCAATTGTTTTCTTTTCTTGACTTAGCGGGCTTTTGATTTTTTTGCTTTCTTCTTTTTCCGAACAAGTCGTGTGACACTGATTGCTTGACTCATTGGAGAATAACGTGACTGTCTCACTCTTGATTTAACCATTGTGGTTTTTTAGGCACGACCTCTAGAGGTGTGATTGATCCTCGAACGGACACTCCCTTTTGCAACTTGAACGCTCGGTTAAATTAGCTAACACCTACCCTGCCCCAGGTTAAAGATTGAGGGTTTTTCGTTTTCAGAAGGAAACTCCTACTACAAGGCTCAAAGGGGTTGACAAGGGATTATCTTCCTTATATCTCCGGTGTTTAGGGATTTGAAACAATGCCTGTACATCATCAGCAGGTCTTATTTCAAAAGCATACAATATTGGAAGTTGCATGTCGTTCATTTTCGTCATCCTCCTCAGATTCCTCTTAACCAGGCGTTGGACATTTGTAAAAACAATTAGTGAACACGAATGGATTTAATCAAAACATGCATATTTATTTCATTATCATCAATCGAATGAAAACAACAAGCTTTACAAACAAGATTGCATTTTAACCAGGAAAGAAACTACAAATGTAAAGAAATGACAAGATAAAACAAAGAAAAATGCTAGCTTCCAAGAACCGGGCCTTCACATCTGTCCTGCTGCTGAACCAGCCATCTTCACAATCAATTATTAGAGGCAATTCGATATTGTCCTGATCTGCTTTCAATGACTCAACCAAATTATAGAGCCCCTTCTCCTTCATTCAGATGATTTTGGTACCTTCCTGCCCGAAGCTGATTGCTGCACTGTCAAGTAGGTCCTGTACTTTGTGCTTAAAGGCCAGACAATCTTCAATGTTGTGTCCCTGTGCACCCGAATGGAAATCAAACGCTACTTGATATCATAACCTGCTGGAGGCGTACCTGTCAGTGGGGCTGATTTCCTCTTCTCAACCAACTGTAATCGTAGCAACGTTTGAAGAAGTTCGGCATATGGCATCGGAGGCACCTTAAATACCCTCAACGGTCTCTGATTTTGAGCTCCTCGCTGATTGGGATGCTGTTGCCTTTTCCGCTGTTGAGATCGTTGTTGTTGTTGCTGGTATCGGGTCGACTGTTGATCAACTTTCGTAGCAAATACAACATCGGTTTCTTGACTTTCACCGCATTGATCAAGGCACCTTATGTTTAGCCATTTTCTTTCTCAGATCTGCCCCAGGAATAGGCAACAGTTGCGGGCATGGAGATTCTGACACCATGGAATCTAGGATACGTTTCTGACTTACTGCAGCTTTAGAAACATCTGTCATCTTAGCATCGACTGGGATAGGAGCAATACGTACAGCTACACCGCTCGGCAAGAGCTCAGCATATGTTGTAGGCGGCGCCTCAAATATCCTCTTTGGCTTTCCCTCCTGAATCCTCCGTTGAGCCGGATGCATCTTTGGTTGCTGTTGCTCAGGTTCCACAGGCACAGGTGGCACGAGCTTCTTCACTGCGGCTTCAAATAGCTGATCATCCTCTTTCCTAAGCACATTCTTGACAACCTCCATGATCAAGCTCATTTGGGTCTTCAGCTGACTGTTTTCCTCTTTGAGTATCTTCTGCTCCAGACGCATATCTTGCATGTCTCTCATCATCTGCCCCAACTGGCTTCGGACTTCAATCAATTCAACCTGATTCTGTTCCATATCTCTGAAGGAATTCCTGCAACAAACTGGACGCTGAGGAAATAAGACCCACAGTTCTGATGTACCTGTTAAATGATAATGCAAAGCAGCAAGCAAATACATATTCATGACAAGACAAAGAGAAACTCAAACTACAAGCACACAGACGAACATCTCCCACATATGTACAACCAACAAAAGCAGCACGTAAGCACAAATGAGTACGAATACAATGACCCTAGCCAACAATCCTGGTGGTGGTCAGCCAACAATAGTGCACAAAAGCTAAATGGGTTAGGCAGAGAAAACAGGTGCGACACCTGGCACAGAAACTTCTAGAAACTTCTCCCATATTCAACTGAACTTTCCGATTGACATTCTTCAGAATACACACTTCCCGAGGAGTCTTCCATGACATTAACTGACGAACCCACACAACTGGATGACGGAGAATCATTAATCTGAACAAAATCCTGAGGCGTGATGAAAGTCTGGTTAGAGTCTAACAGATCCTGAACCTGGATTCTAAGCACCTTGCAATCATTCGTTGAATGCCCCTGTGCCCCAGCATGGTACTCACAGCGGGCGCTGACATCAAAACCTGGAGGATACGGTGGAATCACCGGATTAGTCTCTTTCGGCACTATCAATCCACTTCTGACCAGATCTGGCAACAACTGACTGTATGACACCGGTAGCCGAGTAAACTGCCTTTCAGGTTTCCTTGGTCTCCGTGGGGCGTGCTGACGCGATCGACGACAGGATGACTGTTGACTTAAAGTATCTGAAAACCGATCCTGAGATGCTAGAGATTCTGAGGCGACGTCGTTTCCTTCCCACTCTTCTTGAGAACTGACAACTGATTCAGTCTTATCAACTAGGATATAAGGAGCGTCTCGAAGCTTTCCACTCTTGAGTCCTCTCTCAACAGTCTCACCCATTCTCATCAGGCCCACAAAGCTCGTACAACCAAACAGTTTGTCATAGTAATGGCCTTTCAGAGTACCTAAGAAGATGTCAACCATTTCTCTTTCCTGAAGCGGTGGTTGAACATTGGCAGCCAATTCTTTCCATCTTTGCACATACCCTCTGAATGATTCATTCTCCGCCTGAGATAATTCTTGCAGATACACGAGACTAGGGGCTAAATCCAGGTTGTAATCGTACTGTTTCACGAAAGCTCTGGCTAAATCCACCCATGATCGAATCTGATTACTCCCTAATTGCACATACCACCTCAAGGATGCCCCAGTCAGGCTATACTGAAAGCAATGGACCATCAACTTGTCATCGCGCACAAACGCAGTCATTCTTCGACAGAACATCATCAAATGCAGCTTCGGACAGCTAACCCCTATGTACTTTTCAAACTTCGGCACTTTGAACTGATAAGGCAACACCAGGTCAGGGACCAAACACATGTCTGCGGCATTCAGGTTAATAGCATCTTTGACCTCCAAAGCTTTAACCCTTTCTTCCAGTACCTGGAACCTTCTAGCACCTTCAAGAGCTCTTGAGTTTACAGTCCTGGCTACCGGGATATCTCTGCGTGGATTCCTCTAAGGGAAAACAGCACCTTGATTACTAAGAGGAGGAAAGCGGTCATTTTTGGCAACGAACTGCTCATGTCGATCTCGGTTTTCAACAGTGGGCTGTACAACTTGGTCTGCAGTCAGGTTGTTCGCTTACGGGAAGTCTTCCATAGAATCATACCGATGGTTGGACGTCATGGTAAACCCTGTCAAAGTGTCAGGAGACTGGAAATTGCCTTCAGACATAGCTATCAATTACCTTGAACTGACTACACTGCTTGATTCTGAAATCTGCTCAAGTCTGCTCCAACCCCTTGGTCGTCTTCTGACAATCAACAGTTGCTCAATCCAAACTCCGGGTACTCACCTTCAGGAAACAAAGGCTGGATCAGAACTCTGGCTAGCTGGAGAAATGCTATGCAATATGATGCGAAGATTCCTATGCAAATGCAATGCAATGCAACAAACATGGGGTCACAGCCCCCCACACAATCTAAATACTGCTGCACTGCTGACGGAGTACGTTTGCTCTGAAGAGAAGACCAAAATAATGGGTAGGTTGGAAGTCAAGTTTCCTGCAAAAAAAAAACCCCCCACTCACAGGTATGGACCTATATCTGACAAGGTACGGCATCCTATGCGGTCGTCAGCGTCACAGACTTTCAAAACTGACGATACGATTCCCAGAAGGAGTGGCATCATCAAGTCATGAAGAGGCCTCACATAGCTAACTTCCAAATGATCGGTTCCCAGAGTCGACAATCCAACTAACCAGCAACCCGAGCCACCCAAAGGGTGGGACAAGAGGCCAACCAGAAGAACCTCGTCTGAGTGTAGATTTCGCGGGACACTAGGACATGCAAAGCATGTGCGCGCCCACTAATCTCTACTCTAAATCTAAGGTGCACTCAAGCCCAGGTCCGGCTTATCTCTCATTCATAGAACACCTGTAACACCCCAATAGCAACAGATAATATCAATAAATAAACACCCAATAGACAAGCAAACAAGCGCTAGGATTGACTCTCTCTTAGGGGACGTTGGATCCCTCCTGCATAAGAACTATCGCAGTCCTTAGCAGCCAGGGGACGTTGGATCCCCAACAGAGTCGCCAGCTGTCGCTACTGCGAAAATCGGCGCCGGCTGACAAAAGAGTCGCCACCGTGCGTTATTTATCCCAACGGAGGGAAAGGAAACGCTCGAAGTAAACCTCGCAAAAAACGGGGAAAAGGTATGGTCATCGCAACCAAAACCTGGGTTCGGGAGTCGGTTACGCAAGGGAAGGTATTAGCACCCCTCACGTCTGTCGTACTCGACGGGATCCACGCTTGCTTGGCTTGTCTAAAGGATGCAAAACAATCTATCTACGGCTGCTAAATCTAAACAGAAGGGAACTGACTCGATAGAGCGTCGCACTCTATGCCTACGTATTCTCAAGAGAGAAAGTCAGAGTCAACGTAGTTCGGGACTACGGGGAAATTGGCTCGCCAAGACCTCGCGTCTTGTGCCTACGTACTTCCATACTGCATGGAAGATCAGAGCTTTACGTAGTTCAGGCTAACTACGGCTAAACAAAATATTCTCACAAAGCAGTGAGAAAAACAACTGGTTTCAAAGGTTCGGGGACCTATGGGCAAAACTACGGCTTGGTCTCAAATGCCCTCGAGCAAGAGAGAAAAAGGGTATCAATTAGTCGTCAGTGGGAAAGTCTCGATCGCACAGCAGCGAGAGACAGAAAGTCATTCGTTAGTGTGCTCGCTAGGATATCGCATCCTATGCCTACATATTCTTGTTTGGTACGAGAAATCAGAGCAGCTGTAGTTCGGCTACTTCGGGACCACAACTCAAATCTCGTCTTATTAACATTCTGAAAAATGATTACAATGAGTGAATACTGAAAAATAATCTCCTAGGAAAATACTATCCTATTTATCATGAAAAAAATCGAATGGAAAATAGTCCCCTAACAAGTGGACTTCTAAACTATCCTAAAAAATGTAAAAGAAATTCTATGAAAAAAAAAATACACTCTAAAAAATATTAAATCTACCTTAATAATTTTTACTATTTTTTTCTATCCTTTTTTTCTCACTATTTTTTCACATTTTTTTCAATATATTTCCTGTTCTTTTTCTATTT